>PVKP010009684.1:0-25704 GCA_004027715.1 Plecturocebus donacophilus
TATATATATATAAATTTATAATTATATAAATATAACATATATTATAAAATAATAAATAATAAATTATGCTATAATTTAAAAAGTGCATTCATCATTAAAACTATAGCTAACCTTGATTGAGTTCCATCTTTATTGGAAGTAAATACTAATAAAAGACTTTATAAATATTCCATTGAGCATTTAGAATAAACTTTGACCTAAATACTTTTATTCTTTTCCAGTGATTTAGGAAAGTAAAACTAGAGAAATAATTTCACTTGCTTATAGTCACACTCAAATACTAGAATCTGGTTTTGAATAATGTATTTAATTATAATGGTCATTGATATGGTTTGGCTCTGTTTCCCCATCCAAATCTCATCTTGAATTGTAATCCCCACATGTAGAGGGAAAGACCTGTAATTCCTATGTATCAAGGGAGGGAAGTGATTGGATTATGGTGGTGGTTCCCTCCATGCTGTTCTTGTGATAGTGAGTTTTCATGAGATCTGATGGTTGTATAAATGCTTGACAGTTCCTCCTTCACACTTTCTCTCTCTTGCCTGCCATCATGTAAGATGTGCCTGCTTTCCCTTCCATCATGATTATGTTTATTCTGGCCTCCCTAGCCATGTGGAACTGTGAATCAATTAAACATCTTTTCTTTATAAATTATTCAGTCTTGGGTATTATTCTTTATACCAGTGTAAAAACAGACTAATACATGAAAGCTGTTAATTAATATGAAGTTTTTTAGAATAATCCTTGTTATGTATAAAATATCTTGAAAATATAAAAGGAAAAGCAATAAAAATGGTAGAAAAATTAACTATGAATGAGAATTAAAAGTGGATTTGGAGATATAATTATGTAATTGAAATTACCCAATTTATAATAATGTCTGTGTGTACATTTAAAGTCAAAGCATCTCTGTTTCTCTGTCTACTCTAGAGAACAGAATAATATGCTATTGTGACTTTTTGATAATTTTCCGTGGGGCAACTCTAAGATTCTTTTAGTGCAGAGACCTGGTGGTTTGCTCAACATTGTTAAAGTCTGACATAATGGTAACTTACAACAAGGTGTGTCAAAGTTAGAAAACTAATTTTAGTCTAAAATTTACATATGCATTCATTTATTTATTCAAAAGGCATAGGGACTTTCTAAATGACAGGCATTATGCTAGGTGTCAATAAAGAAGTAAGCAGTTAAGTGAAATAAATTATATGCTCTCTAGGAATTTCCAGTCTAGTGGTCCAGAGAGAAAAGTGAAAAACTAAATGTAGTATAATAATGTAATACACCTATCTTTATTATGGTAAGTATAAGAACAGAAGAATTTATCTGGAATTGTTTCAGGGATAATATTCCAGGATGTGGTTGAATGGGAATGTAAGCTTCCAAAAAATATTTATAAAATAAAGCTAATACACACATTTGGGAGTCAGGAGTATCTAACCGTAATTAGCTTCAGGAGTAGTATTCAAGGAGGAGTAATAAGGAGAACAAACTTCCAAAATATGTTTACAAAGTAAACCAAGCACACACACTCAAAATGATGATAATTCTGTGTAAGTGAATGTATCCAAGGGTTTCATTCCCCACTCTACTCCTAATCTCCTGATTCTCTGTCAAAGCCATTTTATCTACTTCCATAGCTTCCTCTACCCAGCAAACAGATGTCTCCCGCATTTATATCTACTACTGAGAGAGACCTCTTTCCTGAGAGCCAAACCTGTGTTTCCAACTGTCTAATTAATCTGTTCAAAACTGAACTTAATATATTGTTTTACAAACTGTTCCTTCTCTATATTCCTTTCTCCTTCTCCCGAAGCTTCCTCTTTTGCCTCTTATAATGTTCAGCAACTTAATAAATTCTTTTGAATTATATTTATTATATCCTTTAAATATTTTCCCCTTTATCTTAACTTTAATTAGCTCACATCCCTGTCACCTCCAGTGTGATCTAGGGACCATACCTCTGGATGTAGCCACTGTTTTAGTATCTGCTTTATTGGGTTCTTTCTAACCACCTGGACTGTACTCAGTACATTAAATACTTTATCTCAAGGACTTCCCAAGTCATTTCACTATTACTAATTTCTTTCCCCTCCAGAAGACACCTGAAACATAGAGTTATTTTAGCTGAGTATAAGTGAAATATATTTGTATGCCCAAACCTGAGAATTTTAAAAGCATTTATGTGATTTTAAGGAGGTTTCACTAAATCGGAATACCAGCAATAACTATATGACACTAAGTAAGATATTCTTCTTTTTAATTTTGAATTCAATTCATCACCTATGTACTAATCAAGGTTTTCTACTAGGCACTCTGCTTAATGTTGGTTAATTAACAATGAGAATAACAACACAGCACCTGCCCTCATGTAACAACATATAGCCTAGCTAACTTCTATGAGGTAGACACTTCTGCAAATGGAAGAGTTATCACTTGCTATCTGGAGACTCCGGGGCTAGTCATTGATTTCTATGGTTGGCATCACTGATATAGAGAGAATTATTAAATAAACAAAGGTGTGTATTTAGAAAAGACTTTTTCCTTGAGCTGCCCTTTATATCTTTCAGTACAATTTCAGGATATAAGTTTATTGGCAATTTGTTTATAACAAATATGTATTTCCAGCTAGGAAAATACTATCAGTAAAGATTAAATGAAGGGCTGTAGTTAAATAAAAGCCTTAAATTTAAAAATCCAGTGAGGCGATGCTTTGAAGTCATGGAAACAAATTTCTATAAATGTCTTCCCTAATAGATCAACAGTATTGGAAATTACATAGTTTAGAATACTTTTGTTGCTACATGTAATAATTAACAGCTTAGGAAGCAGAATATAATGGAACAAGCATAAATTTTTATGATTTATGGATCTGGATTCAGACAAAAACTATGTTACTCCCTCTGCATTATTAAAGATAATTTGGGTACCTTTTATGGACCTTCACTTTTTCATCTATAAAGTGAGAAATCACAACTCATCTGAATTTTTAACATTTTTTGAAATCTACTGAATTGTTCCCTCTGTTCTAGTTCAATTCCCAGCCAAGGAGACATCCAGTATTCTAACAGCAAATCCAAGCTTTTTTTTCACTCCTCACTGAAAATTCTTAAATCCAAAGTCCAAGGTCTTAGGGATTACAGTCAAGCTATCTTTATATTTTGGAGGTTGCATACTTTATTTTTAGCCATTTCCTGTCTCTAGGTTATGTCCCAGTTATGTTAAACATCTCTTGTGCTATTATTTCAGCCATTCGTAAGCATGAATGCATACATTTGGGTGACAGAGCAAAATATTGATTCTCTCACTTAGCTGGCAAACTCTGCCTATATTACTAGGTAATCTTGGAGCTAGGAGGTCTTTTTTTAACAGCTATATAGTGTTACTTTGCCTTCAGTAATGTTATTTGAACACATAACACATGCCAACCATTCTGAGAGGTATTTCCAGATGGATTTAAAATTCATCAACCATAAGAAGTTATAAGGTCCTCCAAATAACAGAAAAATAATGGCAGACTCTTAAGCAGCAACAAAATGATAGAATAAAGAAAATCCAGTTCTTTGATAAAAATCCATAATTATCTCAACCTCATTTGATTACACAGATACGGTGCTATTCGTATACTAATTACCAGTCGTATCTTTTTTTCTTTTATTTCCATTTTTTTAAATTTTTGAGACAGGGTGATATGGATTGGCTGTGTCCCCATTCCAATCTCATCTTGAATTGTAACTCTCACAATATCCATGTGTTGTGGGAGGAACCTGGTGGGAGGTGATTGAATTATGGGGGTGTGTCTTTCCTGTGCTGTTCTCATGATAGTGAATGAGTCTCACCAGATCTGATGGTTTGAAAATGAGAGTTTCCCTGCACAAGCTCTCTCTCTTTGCCTGCCACCATCCATTTAAGATGTGATTTGCTCTTCCTTGCCTCCCGCCATAATTGTATGGCCTCCCAGACACATGAAACTGTAAGTACCCTTTTTCTTCCCAGTCTTGGTTATATCTATATCAGCAATATGAAAATGAACTAATACAGTAAATTGATATCAGGAGGGGGGTGTTGCTGAAGATACCCAAATATGTAGAGGTAACTTTGGAACTGGGTAACAGGCAGAGGTTGGAAAAGTTTGGAGGGCTCAGAATAAGACAGGAAAATGTGGGACAATTTGGAACTTCCTAGAGACCTGTTGAATGACTTTGACCAAAATGCTGATGATATGGACAATGAAATCCAGGCTGAGGTGGTATCAGATGGAGATGAGAAATTTGTTGGAAACTAGAGCAAAGGTACACAATGACTCTTGTTATGTTTTAGCAAAGACACTGGTGGCATTTTGCCCTTGCCTTAAAGATTTGTGGAACTTTGAACTTGAGAGAGATGATTCAGGGTATCTGGTGAAAGAAATTTTTAAGCAACAAAGCATTCAAGAGGTGACTTGGGTGTTGTTAAAGGTATTTAGTTTTAAAAGGGAAACAGAGTATAAAAGTTTGAAAAATTTGCAGCCTGACAATGCTATAGAAAGGAAAATCCCATTTTCTGAGGAGAAATACAAGCTGGCTGCAGAAATTTGCACAAGTAACATGGAGCTGAATGTTAATCACCAAGATAATGGGGAAAATGTCTTCAGAGCATGTTACAGAGACCTCTCTGGCAGCCTCTCTTATCACAGGCCCAGAGGTCTAGGAAGAAAAAGTAGTTTCATGAGCTGGGCCCAGGGTCCTTCTGCTGTGTGTAGTCTAAGGTCTTGGTGCCCTGTGTCTCATCTGTCCCAGCTGTGATTAAAAGGGGCTAAAGTTCAGCTCAGGTTGTTGCTTCAGAGGGTGGAAGTCTGAAGCCTTGGCAGCTTCCAGATGCTGTTCAGCCTGCGCGTGCACAGAAGTCAAGAATTGAGGTTTGGGACCTTCTGCCTAGATTTCACAGGATGTATGGAAATGCCTGGATGTCCAGGAATAAGTTTTCTGCAGGGGCGCCATCCTCATGCAGAACCTCTGCTAGGGCAGTGCAGATAGAAAATGTGGGGTCAGAGGCCCCACACAGTCCCTACAGGGGCACTTCCTAGTGAAGCCATGAGAAGAGGGCCATTGCTGTCCTCCAGACCGCAGAATGATAGACCCACTGTCAGTTTGTACCATATACCTAGAAAAGCCATAGACACTCAACACAAGTCCATGAAAGCAGCCAGGAGGGAGGCTGTACCTGCAAAGCCACAGGGACAGAGTTGCCCAAGATCATGGGAACCCACCTCTTGCATCAGCATGATGTGGATTTGAGACATGAAGTCAAAGGAGATCATTTTGGAGCTTTAAGATTTGACTGCCTTGCTGGATTTTGGACTTGCATGGGGCCTATAGCCCCTTTGTTTTGGTCAATTTCTCCCATTTGGCATGGCTGTACTTATCCAATGCCTATACCTCCACTGTATCTAGGAAGTAAGCAACTTGCTTTCGATTCTACAGGCTCATAGGTGGAAGAAACTTGCTTGTCACAGATGAGATGTTGGACTGTGGATTTTTGAGTTAATGCTGAAATGAGTTAAGACTTTGGGGGACTGTTGGGAAGGCATGATTGGTTTTAAAATGTGATAATATGAGATTTGGGTGGGGTCTGGTGTGGAAAATTGTGGTTTGACTGTGTCCCCACCCAAATCTCATCTTGAATTGTAACTCCCACAATTCCCATGTGTTGTGGAAGGAACTCACAACATGGCATGACTGAATTATAAGTGTTGGTCTTTCCTGTGTTGTTCCCATGATAGTAAATGGGTCTCATGAGATCTGATAGTGTGAAAAACAAGAATTTCTTTGCAAAGCTCTCTCTTTGCCTGCCACCATCCACTTAAGATGTTACTTGCTCCTCCTTGCCTTCCACCATGATTGTGAGGCCTCCCCAGCCACAGGGAACTGTAAGTTTACTAAACCTCTTTTTCTTTCCAGTCTTGGGTATTTCTTAATTAGCAGCATGAAAATGGACTAATACACAGGGTATCACTCTGTCACCCAGGTTGAAATATACTGGTGCAATCTCAGCTCACTGCAACCTCTGCCTCCCAGGCTCAAGCAACCCTACCACCTCAGTCTCCCAAGTAGCTCTGACCACAAGTGTGTATCACCATGACTGGCTACTTTTTTTATTGTAATTTTGGTAGGGATGGGGTTTTTCTGTGTTGCCTAAGCTGGTCCTGAACTCCTGAGCTCAGGAAATCTACTTGCCTCGGCCTCCCAAAGTGCTGAGAACACATGCATGAGCCATCATGCCCAGCTAAATATCTTTTTGAGTAAAAGTTCATGCAATTGAGGTTTTCCGTTTACATATTAGTCTCCTATTTCAGATGCTAAGCCTATCTGCCAAGTACAAAACTATATACAAATAAAAATTTATAAAGTTCTCTTGATAAAACAAGAAAACACAAATTAATAAAAAATGGTAAAGAAGTATTTAAAAAAATTCTCAGAAAGGCTTTGGTTAGCTGCCATAGAAATATTAAAAAACAATAAAATTAAAAATTTTCCTTGGTAACTCACGTATCTGTTACATATTTTTAAGAATTTTATTTGTGTGGTACATAAGCAAATTTACATTTATACATCTTTAGATACTTTACCTATTAATAGTTATGTCTCGATAACTGCCTATATATTTAAAAGAAAAATAATTTGTTGCTTACTGTATTAAATTTTAATACGTAAATCATTTATCTTTGAAATACATTTTCCACCTTACAGAAATATTGTCGGTATCCATGTGTTAGGAACACAGCTTAATAAATTGGTCATGGGAATTATAACAAAGCATAAAATTTGCTTTGGTAGTGGTATGGACAAATAAAGAGGATTTTTCTACAAAAGGCATTTAATGCAGTCTGCAAGAATGAGTGAAGGCTTCATGAAGGAGGAAGCATTTGAGATAAGACTTTAAGAAAAATTTTCCAGTGGGCATTTTGAGTGAAGAGGCAAAGACAATCACACATGAAAGCATGCAAATAACTTTCTAGGAAAAAAAGTAGAGTGTGTTTCCCTTATCAGGAAGGAGTTTTTATGCCAAACTGGAAAGATAAATCTTATCTTTTAAGGCAGGGATCCCAACTACTGGTACTGGTCCATGGCTTGTTAAGAACCAGGCTGCACAGCAGGAGGTGAGCGGTGGACAAGTGAGCAAAGCTTCGTCTATATTTACAGCTGCCCCCATTACTCACATTACCACCTGAGCTCTGCCTTCTGTCAGATCAGCCATGGGATTAGATTCTCATAGAAGTGCGAACCCTATTGTGAACTGTGCATGTGAGGGATCTATGTTGCACTTGCCTTATGGAAATCTAATGCCTGTTGATGTAAGGTGGAATAGTTTTATCCTGAAACTATCCCTTCCCCTCTCCATCTCAGGTTCATGGAAAAATTATCTTCCACAAAATCAGTGCCTGATGCCAAAATGGTTGGAAAAGAGAAGTATTTTAAGCTTGGAAGCAGCAGGTAACTATGTTTCCATACTTACAGTAAAGCTTCTTTCTCTTGTTTGCAGTAGGTATCAAGACTTAGCCACTTCTATACATAGTTCTGACAGATAATTTTATTAATGCTAGAATTAAATGGCCATATATATATATATATATATATGTGTGTGTGTGTGTGTATATATATATATATATGTATATATATATATATGAAATAACCCTTTATGGGCCCAGGAGATAAAATTTCTATCAGAAATTAATCCTTTGGTTTGAAGAAATGGGTTGCAAACTTCATTTTGTTTTCTATGTGATCGTAACACACTGTTTGTTGTTATGAAAGCTTTCACAAAGCACCCATAAATAAAAAAATGTAAATGTAGAAGAGAGAAACTTTATAAGCCTCAAAATAATGTTTCTTGTCCTGGTGGGGTAACAAAATTCACTGTGCTTATATATAAAGTAGGTTTTCCACTTGTATATATTTGAGTCCCACACATTGATGCTTCTAATGCATAAAAGTATTACAAATATTATTTTCCTCTAGTAGTGCTTAATTTTAACTTTTGTCAATTAAAGGGCATTTTAGAAACTACACTCTAGAACTTGACTTTTGATGAGAAGTCACTCATTAGACATACAGTGCAAATTGGGTGCTGGAATCATCCAGAGTCCAAGAACCTCTAAATAGAAAAATGCAGGCACAAGTATATTCACAGTAATATAAAAGTGATGATTCACACTTAAAGGGATTAGTTTAAATTAAGTGTCATACAGTCTATACAAAAAATCGTATGTATATGCTTAAAAGTATGAATGTGTTTGTCTAAATTAAAGATGGCAATGAAAAGCAAAGTCTTATTCTAAGAATATCCTTCAACTTCTTATTTGTTGCCTTTTCACCTTTGAACTACTTAGGTCAAATACACTCTAAAGCTTACTCTTAAAATGTGATAGCATACCATGTCAGAAAAAAAATGACAGGTTAGTTTGGATGTTTAATGAGAAGATGGAACTAAAATGCAGTATTATTCATGCTCAGCGCTCTTAAATATATTTGCATATGTTAACTCTTGTGCTAGAATAATTTTAAGGAAGTAAGCATTAAAATCCCAACTCCTTGATGCAGAATCATTTTAGAAGTACATTTATGCCATTTCATAATGAGAACCATTTTTGAAAATTTAATCATTTTCTCAAGATAGTTTTTGACAAATGGTCTGTGACTTTACAGCATCTCATTTGTTTTACAGTATTTCAACCAAAGAAAATATGCTGCTGCAATATAGGTTAATGTATATAGGTAAGAAAATCATTTAATTCTTTATGATCAATATATCATTCTAATAATCATTTAATTTTTTTCTTTGAAAAAAAAACCCAGGAGTTTACTACTATAAACCTTTATCTTTGTGCTTTAAAAACTATCTTTCTTTCTTCCACCAAAGGCAAAAACAAATAACAATAGCAACAAAAAGATAAACATGAAAACTTAAACATATTTGATCCTGAGGTCTGTAACATATTGTCTGTTACAGACCTCAGGATCAAATATTTTAGGAAATTAAAAATGTAGGTGAATAGAGTTTATATTTAGCAAAATTTACATATTATCTGAATTCCTAGAGTTTTTACAAGAATGTTATTATCAACAAAAAGGGAGTATTTAAAAATTGTTTCAGTGTGCTTTCAAAGAAAGTCACCTGCCAAGAAAGGTGCTGGTAAGATCTTTACTGAAAGAATTGTAAAAAGCCTCTGTCATGATGGAGCATATGGAATGCACTGACCCTTAAACTTTAAGAAACTTAAGTAGAATACCTAATGTCAAAAGCTACCCAAAGAGCCAGCTGCAGGATATTGTAAGAGGTGTTTATATCTCAGTGTACAGAGGAGAAGAGGAGAAAAAAAGTAATAATTCTGTACAATAGCCCCAGGGCACTTGCATTTTGAATCACTGCCACAATAAGCAGATCATCACCAGGAAGAGAATACATTTTGTAAAACCACAGACTTGCACTATCAGTAGACATCAGTGTAAAACAGACGAGGCAACAGGATTAAAAACAGAAGTATAGAAAGGGGGGAGAAAAAGAGTAATTATATCTACTGCCTACAGTTTGCAAAGGCAAGAGACTTATAATTCAGATGTACATTTATTTAGAGCTCCCTTAAAAAAACTCTGACTACCTTTATTATATTAATTTTCTAAGGCTTTATACTTATTTTTCCAAATATGGTATAACTATACATTCAAAATAATTAAATATCAGGCTGTTTATGTTTCCATGACATAAAATATACAGAGAAAAGAATGTCATGTTCCCTTTTCATGTAATGATATGACTGAATTACAAAGTAAACCTTAGTAATGAAAGATACAATTTGAAGATAAAAATAAGATAGAACCTGATTTACTTTAGACCTAGTCATTTTCTAGACTGATGGCTGATTTATTCACAGGCAACTGAAATA
The DNA here is from genome assembly GCA_004027715.1 of Plecturocebus donacophilus. Classification (NCBI taxonomy): domain Eukaryota; kingdom Metazoa; phylum Chordata; class Mammalia; order Primates; family Pitheciidae; genus Plecturocebus; species Plecturocebus donacophilus. The sequence goes on from PVKP010009684.1 coordinate 9,920, forward strand.
CATTTAGTAGGTAACAGTTTCTCACATTTATATTATAAATCATTTTGACTTTTTGATAACACAGAAAACCTTCCATCCTAATGAGTTTCTAGTCTATTTCAAATTGGAAGCATACTGAATGTGGTTCTTAAACCTCCTGTATTGTTTATTGCCTTTATATTATATACATAAGAAAATTAAATAATAGGAATTATGTTAAACTGTGTATAAGAAATGCAAAATATTTTTCTGAGCCCAGAGGACTTAGTTTGCAAAGTTCATAAAATGTGTTTTAATTCTACTCTTTCTGTGATGCACAAGGGAAGTAACTCTACAATGTTTACCATATTTTAACCATAAATAACAATATCAGGAGATACAACACATCTCATAAACTCTCAAGGATGACATTGTAGCAGACTTAAAAATTCCTGTGGAAAATTGTGTTCACTATTTTTTTTTTAAATTCACAGAGATGCCTAATACCATCCTATTTCCACATTTTAAAGCAGATTAAAATGACATGCACATTATTCATTCCATACATTCTCTTCAATACTGCCATATTTTTTAAGTCTTTCTTCTTTTATGCCCTTTATTAAAAGTTTGACAATATATTAACTTCCTAAGTAGTGAAGCCATTTAAAGCACACTTACTTGAAAAGTGTAAAACCGGGTCCCATTAGGAGGATGCACTTTAGGGGAGCCAGAAACGGTGTTCATATCCGAGAAAATCATTTCTGATCACAGAGACAATATAATCCACAAGGAGCTACAGATGCAGAGCAGAGAGCTTAGCGTACAGATAAATCCGTGCATGCATTGAGGGAGACTACAGTGTAAAACGAAATCTGCCCCATCCTTCTTAGATACACAGTGACAGCATTTTAAATCTTTCTTCTACATTTGAAATCTTAGCTGAAAGATCATCAGCCACCAGCCTTTTGTGAAGCTAGTTCTTTAGAACATACAATGTTTTTTTAAAAAATTAAAAACACAGAAGGAAAAAAGCAAGAACCAACGATAAATGGAGCTTGTGCAGAATCTGGCAGTGCTGTAGACCTGCCCATCTGTTCTCAGTGATAATCACCTCCCTCCACCACAGTCTAGCAGAGTGATTATGCTAAATATCCTGGTTAACCAATAACATACAGTTTCATTTCAGGGAAGCATGCACAGTGTAATTCAGAGGACCTCTTCTGACTAGCCTGAAGTATGTTTCATATACTGTTTAAAGCTCTGTTTAGTAAGAAATTGCTGTTTTATTGCTCTTTATTCTGTATCTTTCTAAATCTTTTAGTCACTCCCAGACTGTTCAACAAGATGCAATTTTTTTTTACAAAGCTTTTTTTTTTAAAGGAGATAGTTCTTTTATAATTTATAGATCAAAGTATATTACAGCTGTTACAGCTGGCTAGGACATTGAGAGGCAATTGCATGCAACTCAGTAATACCCTATATACTGTGAGTACTATCAAACAAAATGTACCAAATATTTTCCACTTTTCTGAACTCCTATAGAACATCATAAATATCAATGTAATTATTATTATCTCATTTCCCCCGTTTTAGCTAAAAATTCATTATGTTTGACAATCAGTGCATCAAAAAGTACCACATATTTGTTTTAAATAATCACAACTTTATTTCATATACATATATACACAGAAGAATTAACAAAAATATTTTATACACATGAAAAAATCCAAAAATATTGATTGCAAACATGTAGGTTTTATTACAAAATATGTTCTTTTTGTATATCTTTAACAAATTCTTCAATTTGTATTAAAGATCATATTCAGATGACTTGACAACTTTTAGAGGTAAAAATAAATGTTCCATTTACACATGGTTCAAATGTGGAGACTTTAGGAGGATGGGAAACAGAAAAAGCCAAAAGTGGTGTTTTTGTGAATGTATCTAAGATGATATAGTTATACATAATAAAGAACCACCTACTTTAAACCTGAAGGCTGTAAAGGATTGTGATGGACACTTAAAACCTAAATCATCATTCATTAGTATTTCTGATTCTCCAATTATGCATGAAGTTTATAATATCAATGGAAAATATACAGAAAAGTGACCCTCAATTCCTTAGATGGGATTCCTACATTCTGATTAATTATGTGTGTAAGTAATTATTTAACTAGCAAACTGCTAAATAAACCAAAACATTATTTTAATAAAATTTTTATTTGTGAATTTCAGATTTATAGAAAATCTGCAAAGAAAGTACAGAGAATTCCTACACATCCCTCATTCAGTTTCTCTCACTTTTAACATCTTTCATTACTACGGGACATTTGTCAAAACTAAAAAGCTAATGTTAGTGTATTGTTATTAACTAAACTCAATACTTTACATGGATTTTACTAGTATTGCCATTAATGTGCTCTTTGTGTTTTAGGTTCCAATTCAGGATACCATATTTATTTAGTTGTTACGTGACTCCAGTTTCTTTTGGTGTGTGACAGCTTTTCTCTGTTTCTAATGACCCTGATGGTCTTGACAAGCATTGAGCCAGTGTTTTGTGGGATATCTTCTAATTCCATAATATCACACATGTTTGCCTGATGTTTTTCATCCTGATTACACTGGCCTATGAATGGATAAGCACACCACAGAGGTGACGTGTCCTCAATCACATCATATTACTGGTACATGACATTCATGTAACATTATTAATGATATCAACCTTCATCATTTGACTAACAAAGTGTTTGCCTGGTTTATCTCCTGTAAAGTTACTATTTTCCCCTTCCCATACTCTCTATTCTTTGAAAACTAGTATGCCCTCAACAGGAGTCTAAGAATTGGTGAAATTAAGCTTGGTCCCTTGGAAGAGAGAGTGCCTCCATATATTAAATAGATTTCTTTTACAATGGCTGACCTCTTTTTCTTCAATTATTTGCTTTTTCAGTCATTTATTTATAACAATATAGACTCATATATATTTACACTCTAGTTTATAATTTAATATTACATAATTTAGTTTGTTTTTCATATTTTCCCAGCTTTAAACATTGGTAGCACCTTTACTTCAGGTTGTCTCCCATGTCCCTTGACATGCCCTCATCCTTTTGTTTTTAGAGCACTCAATTATTATTTTTAAAAACTGACACAAGAACAGAAAACCAAACACCACATGTTCTCACTCATAGGTGGGTGTTGAACAATGAGAACAGGTGGACTCAGGGAGAGGAGCATCACACACTGAGGTCAGTTGGGGGGTTAGGGGAGGGACAGCGGTGGCGGGGGAGGGATAACATCAGAAGAAATGCTGGATATAGATGAAGGGGGAATGGAGGCAGCAAACCACCTTGGTATGTATGTACCTACGCAATAACCCTGCATGATCTCCACGTATACCCCAGAACCTAAAGTACAATTTAAAAAAAAAAGAAAAAAACAGAAAGATTTTTCTCTTGCATAAATCACTTATGATTTGCTAAAACTGTTCATTTCCTTAACTATAACTAATTATTACTATAAGTAAACTTGAAAAAATGTTTTATTTCCAGTAATTGTTTAAGCAGCCATATTATTCTATATTTCAAATTAATATTTTCCCTTCTGATATCTTAGTCCACATGGGATTCAGTCAAATGACCATCAAATTTTTAAAATAACTGTATACGTTTACTAGCTGTAGACATCAGTGATATATATGAAATATTCCAGGTATGTGTTAGGCTCTTACTTCCTCTTGCGGTTAGTGGGGACATGTAACTCATGTTCTCCAGAGAGCTGTGAGTAGAAATAATGTCTCAAACACAAACCTCAAGGTTTTTTCTTGAGAGCCAAGTTCTAAGAAAAAAATGTTCACCAAATAGACTTTTACTATGGATATATAAACTCCATGTACTTTTATCCTTACCTGTAAACTGGTTCTAACACAATTGAGATCAGAAAATTCACCAGATTCCTTATTATTGTAGAGGAACTCATAAATCAAATGTTTTTGGTGAAAGATCACATATTCTTAATATAATCTCATGTATTTACTGTATTTGCATCAGCCAGTAAACTACTTTATTTTAGCTGGGAATTATAAAGCTTTCTAGCCAATAAGAATACACTTTCTTTTTTATATTTATTTGGTGGGGGAGGCGAGGAAATTAGTATGAGTTAATGTTAAAACAGGTAGGCGGGAGAAATAGTACTACTAATATATAATTATTTTAATTACAATGCTTTATTCTAAATATTATTGAAATTGCCAAAGTGTACAATTTTTCCAGAACTTTCTTTTCATATGACTATTTTTGCTAATAATGTTATCTTGTAATTCTGAATGTCTATTTGGAAACAACTCAACTTTTTCTTCTGCCTGGTAGCAATGGGGAAGGTGTCCAGGTCTAAAAATTGGCAAGATGTAGAATTCTTCATTGTCCATTGTGATTGAGACCAAAGCTTATATATCACAGTACAGATCTATCATTCTCATTCTGAAAGCCATGAGAGTTAGAGTTTCTGGAGGATGGAGAAGTCTCTGTCTCACTAAAAAACACATCCCTTTAACTCGTATTAATTGCCTAAAGGAAATCATAAGTATTAAATTTAGTCAGGGACATTTGACATGCTTTTTCTGTAGGAAAACCCCATTCAGCCAGGCCAAAGAAGCCTTGATGGGCAGGAACTGAACAGTCTTGGAGCAGGCTCAGAGCTGCACTGAGTTCCATGACTAACATTTTATCTAGTACTGTAGTTTCCAATCTTGGTTGGTTTGCACCCTTAGATGTGTACAGTTTGAAAAAACTATAAAATCCTCTTTGTTAAAATTTAAATATTTAAGAGATTTAAATTACAGTACATTGTAGGTATTGACAGATGATACTCATTTAAAAGCATCAAATGAAATTAAAATGATATAGCAATTTAATGCCCATCTTCTACTAAAAACCTAAAGGGCTCATAAAAATGAAAATTTTATATCATCCCTTTTGTTTCTTCAAGTTACTTTCCTTTTCTCCTGTATATAATTTTATTTTACTATATTGTACTCTCTTACTATATTGTGTGCTTTAAAATATTTTATCAGTAATATTATAATTTGTTACTGAAAACTATATATATATATACATATATATGTATATATATACTTAAAATATTTTTTCTTTTTAAATTTTAAATGACTATATGGTTATAAGTGTTAAAAATGTTCTCTGAGAAAGAGTAGCATTCACAAATATTATTACCATACAATGTACCAGAACAGAATAAATATATTAAAACGATGATAAACATAGAAAATACAATATAATCTCTGGATAATAAAAAAATGTATGTTTGCATGATACGACTGGAGCTTTATCTTTTTAAAACTAGCTTATAAATCAATTCAAATATACTATTAGAATTAGACAGAGCCCTAATTTTCAGTTTTGTAGATTTATTCTTGAGAAACCCTGTTCCCAGAAGTAAGTAGATAGAAAAGAAAGAAGGTTGTGTTGTTATTTTTAACAGCGATATTACGAAAATGTTCTAATTTCTTCTGCATATATATTAGAATCAAAAATACATTTTATAATAATCATCAAATACCCTGATTAAGTCACCCTCTGATTTTGTTGAAAATCAACAGCCAGAAAACATCTGGCTTTCAAAAAGGATTTGTTATGTAGCTATTAAAGTCATTCACTTTCCTAATACCTAAATCTATATTTTAAGTGCTTTCTTAATTTGGTCCTTGCAGTTTTGAGACCCTGGGGTAATGTCAAATAGTTAAGATTCATGAGAAATATACACTCTGAAAGAGAAGATTGATTTAAATGCAGGCAGAACTGCTTAATTGTGGTACTGTTCTCAGAATAATACATTTTAGAAAAGGGTGCATATAGAAGAAGAAAATGAATCCCTTGCAGATATCCATGTCCTTGTATTCCTTGGACAGTCTTTATATCTTAATTTTAAATAATTATCAAACATCTATCCCTGTAATCAAACACATTTCAGGTGGTTGATAAATATTGACTCAGTGAATGTGCTGCTTATGCAATACGGCTAAGTAATTGCTTTAAACATAATTTCTAATCAATATGACCCAAAATTAAAAATCAGCTTGGCCTTAGTCTCATTAGAAATCCAAAACTTCTGCATATGCTCAGAATGTAAAGGAAAAAATTCAGTGAGCACACTGAGTTCATCGTTTCTTAATAAGCCTCGGTCTCCTCATTTAAGGAATGGAGATAATAATGCCTCACTCAAAGTCTTTGTAACATTTAAGTAAAATTAAGGTAGCAACACCCTAATTTGTTTCCATTCTCGATTTCACCTTTCTTTTCTTTCTTTCTTTTTTACAGAGAGGGTCTTGCTCTTGTCGTTCAGGCTAGAGTATAGAGATATGAGCACAGCTCATTGCAGCCTTGAACTCTTTGGCTCAAGTGAGCCTCAGCCTCCCTAGTATTTGGGACTATAGGAGTGTGCCACCACAACTGGCTATTTATTTTATTTTACTTTTTAAAGAGACAGGGTCTTACTATGTTGCCTAGTCTGGTCTCAAACTCCTGGCCTCACGAGGTCCTACTGCGTCAGCCTCCCAAATTGTTGGGCATGAGCCAACGTACCCAGTATCTTCTTCACCCTTATTTATATGAAAAATACAAAGAATTATCAAAAGCAATCTTATTCTCCAAATTGCTAGGGCTATTTGATATAATAGGTTTCAGGAAGTTCCAAATTTCACAAGAATAAAATAATAAGTAAATACAGTATTTATAAATTATGTTCAATTACTCAATTAAAAAACTAATTCTTTCACCATAACTTTTGTTTAGGATTTTATTAAATTTTTTAAATGAATTGGTAATTAAAGAGAAAGGTGTCGCCAAAAAAGTTCTGGAAATGGGGACTTGCTCAAACCATTCACTGGAACAGTTACTTAGAAAAATGAAAATATGCCAATTCAAATATGTAATTTATACATATATGTATTTTTTATTCATTCATTTAAAAATTATAGTTTCTAATATTTACATTTAGCAAAACTGATTTTAAATGTGTTTTGTTAAATAATACATATTTATTAATAAAACAGTACACTTAGCCCTAAAGAGCTATGGTTAGTAATCACATATAGTGGATAATTTATAATGTAATTGGCACATATTTGAGGGGAAAAGAAGAATGATCAATCATTATTCCAGACATAGACATAAAGACTGTCCTTGGTAAACCAGAACTCGGTCTTGTGTTAACTATGGTCTTCCTACCTATGGTAAACACAAAAGTATGCTTACATTTGAGGAGCATTTATTATATTGGAGGAACAACACAGATACACCTTTTAAAAAATTACTTTAAGAGCAATATATACATTAAATCCATTCTAAGGAATAAAAACAAATGTGGACTCCCAATTTGGGTTTATTGATTAGGTTAATTAACTTCATGGGCTACATCACCTGGAAATCTAGAAAGGAAAGAAGGATGAACATACAGTGCTTACATGTCAGGCATGCACACATGACATTTAATTTGAGCTATACATTGTCATTTGGCCTGGGTAATATATTAATTTTACATATGAGAACATTGATGTTCAAGAAAGTAGAATACCTTTTTCAAGGACAGAATCACTAAACTGACTAAAAAAAAAAAATTGCCCTGTACATTGCACCTGCCCCTTACTATCTTCCTTTCTCTCCCACATTTACTCATTTATTTGTTTATTCAACTAGGCATTAATCAAAGACTAATTGCCAAATGCCTTAAATTTGCCTGGTATTATTTCCAGGCTTTGGGGACAGGATTATCAAAGATATAGTATCAGTGCCTCCGAAACTTTAAATTCTGTGGGAGAGACATCAGCTAAGGAGAGGTAGTTAAGTAGCAAGACACCTGCACTGCAATTTTGACACATGCTAACCACTGACTTGACATAATGAATAATGAATTCATCTGGAAACCACTGAACTCCAGGTTTATGTCACAGTGACCCTGGCAAAAGCAGAAGCTTAAAGACTTTCCACAGAGAAGAATCAGTGTTTGAAATGAAATGAGATGGCATGGAATGGTTGGGAAAATATGGCTGAAAGCATTTCGGGACATAAGAGGTAACTGTGTTAGGTATAGGTTTGTATTCACAAACATTTTTTTTCAAGTAAAATTAGTAAAGATATTTAATCTGATCATCACCCTTTTCCTATAAAATCAAATCAAATTAAAACATTCTTGTTTGAACAAAAAAAAAGATATGAAATGTTGAGTCACATTTTCACACTTTTGGTTAGTATATTTTAACATCTTTCTTTAGTTTGCCAAATAGCTTTCCAAGATTATTTTGGGTTGTCAAGAAACTTCATTCTTAGTTTGATTGCTTTCAGTTTATCATAAAACTATTTTAATTGAAAACTATATATACATATATATAGTAAAATTATACATAAACACACAGACACACACACACACACACACACATATATATATATATATATATATATATATACATGGTATAAAATTTAATGTGCTTATGGTACCAATCATTAGTTTTCAGGCAATGGCTACCACCTTACGTGAAGGGTAAATAACATACCCAATTTAATCACTACAGACAGACCATCACCAAAAGTTTCTTAAGATGTATCTTTTCCAAGAGAGGTAAATTATGAAGTTGAGTTTCAGAAAGTTTAATACTAGCCATCTCAACCACCTGAAATTTTTATAGAAAGGAATTAAAAAATGAAGCAGTAAAAGGATGAGTAAATTATACTTACTTAAAATGGAGTAAAATAAAAATCCTGAAGTCAGACATTTGCTCTTAATAGACTTAAGAGAAGACCCCAAGAAATTATCTAATACACCCTTGTGCCCTTAGGAATAATTATTCCTATGCCATCTGAAATGCACATTATCAGCTTGGTATTTTAAAATGTTCAAAAAATACTTTAAAGCCTATGTTTTTACATCAGGAAATTCAGCTCATACATTTTTATAACCCTTGAAAATAATTTTATTTTAAGAAATAGTTGTGAGATACATTCTGTGCTAAAGCAAGCATTGATTTATGGGTACTGGGTATAAAGCTCAAAATTTTGCTAAAATGATAAGAATTTGAGGAGTTAAAGAAATGCACTGAAAAGGCTGCTTATTTTCTGTTCTGTTAATTTCTGATAAATGGTCAGGGGAAAATGATCATACTGGAAGAACAATGCGGGGAAGAAGAGAAAAACATGATGGGGAGAGAGAGAGAGAAAGAGGGAACGATGAAAGGAGGTAGAGGAGAAAAACAAAGATGAGAGAGAAGAGGGACAGGAGAGAGGAGGAGACTGGAGGAGACAGATATTATTACACTTTGCATGGTAGCACTACAGGAAAACAAAGCATTTTCCAGGCAAACATGCAGTTATAATTCATGCCATATGGAATGAAATTTGCAGCTCAGATGGACAATACATCCTAGTAAATTTATATGGATAACATATGAAAGCTAGTTAAGTATATAATATCACTAGCCTGTCTGTCTGTACATCTACCTACCTGTTTATCTATTATCTGTCTGTATATCTATCATCTATCTCTATCTAATCTATATTCATATTTATCCACTAACAGTGTCTGTACCCTTAGCTTTGTATCATGAGTTCTACAATATGTAGCAAAAATGACTCTGCAAATAGCCAAAACCCTGAGTTTACTTTATGATTTATTTTCTCAACTTTTATTTCAGATTCAGGAGGTTCATGTGCAGATTTGTTACATGAATGTATTGCACCCAGGTAGTAAGCTTAATAGCCAATAAGTAGTTTTTCAACCTATGCTACACTCCATCTCTTCCCTCACTAGTAGTCTACAGTGTCAGTTGCTCCTACGTTTACATACCTGTGTGCTCAATGCTTAGCTCTCACTTATAAGTGAGAAAATGCAGTATTTGGTTTTCTGTTTCTGTGCTAATTCACTTAAGATTATGACCTCCAGCTCCACCCATGTTTCTGCAAATACAGGATTAATTCTTCTGATATGGCTGCACAGTATTCCATGATGTATATGGACCACATTTTCTCTATTTAGTCCACCACTGGTGGGCACCTAGGTTGATTCCATGTCTTTGCCATTGTGAATAGAATGAAACTGAACATATGAGTCTATGTCTCTTTGTGGTATAATGATTGATTTTTCTTTGAGTATGTACCCAGTAATGGGATCTGGGTTAAACTGTAGCTGTTTTAATTTCTTTGAAAAATATCCAAACTGCTTTCCACAGTAGCTGAACTAATTTGCATTACCATGAAGAGTGTATAAGCGCTCTCTTTCTCCACAGCATCATCAGCATCTATTATTTCCTGACTGTAATAATAGCAATTTTGCCTGGTTTGAGATAGTATCTCATCATGATTTTGATTTGCATTTCTCTGATGACTAGTGATGTTGAACATTTTTTCATGTTTGTTGGCCACTTGTTAATATGTCTCCTTCGAAAAGTATGTTCATTTTCTTTGCCCATTTTTAATGGGGTTATTTGTTTCTTTCCTTGTTGATTTAAGTTACTTATAGATGCTGCATATTAGGCCTCCGTCAGACACATAGTTTACAAATATTTTCTCCCATTCTGTAGGTTGTTTACTCTGTTGATAGTTTCTTTCACTGTGCAGAAGCTCTTTAGTTTACTTTGGTACCATTTGACCACTTTTGCTTTTATTGTAGTTGCTTTTGGGGACTTGGTAAAAAATTTTTTGCCAAGGCCAATGTTGAGAATGGTATTTCTTGGGTTTTCTTTTAGGATTTCTATAGTTTGAGGTCTTATATTTAAACCTTTATTCCACCGCTAGTTAATTTTTCTATAAGGTGGAAGGTAGGGGCCCAGTTTTAATCTTCTGCATATGGCTAGTCAGTTATTCCAGCACCATTAATTGAACAGGAAGTCACTTCCTCATGGCTTGCTATTGTCTTCCTAGTTGAAGATCAGATGATTGCAGGTGTGTGGCTTTATTTCTAAGTTTCCTATTCTGTTCCATTGGTTTATGTGTCTTTATACCAGTACCATGCTTTTTTGGTTACAGGAGCCTTGCAATATAGTTTGAAGTCGGGCAGTGTAATGCCTCCCACTTTGCTTTTTGCTGAGGATTGCTTTAGCTATTTGGGCTCTTCTTTCTTTCCATATGAATTTTAGAATAGTTTTGTCTAATTCTGTGAAGAATAAAATTGGTAGTTTGATAGGAATAGTGTTGAATCTGTAAATTGCTTCAGGCATATAGCCATTTTAATGATATTGGTTCTTACAATCCATGAGCATGGAATGTTTTCCATTTATTTGTGTCATCTCTGATTTATTTCAGCAGAGTTTTGTAGTTCCTCTTGTACAGAACTTTCGACTCTGTGGTTAGCTGAATCCTATGTATTTCATTTTCTTTGTGGCTATTGCAAATGGAATTGTATTCTGAATTGACTTTTAGCATTTCGTTTTTAATGTATAGATTTCAGCCTGAAAATTATTGATGTATATATATAATTGTTACTGATAATTTTAACATTGATTTTGTATCCTGAAACTGTGTTAAAGTCACTTATCAGTTCTAGTAGCCTTCTGGCAGAGTCTTTAAAGTTTTCTAAGTATAGAACCATATAATCAGTGAAGAGAGATATTTTAACTTCATCTTTTTCTATTTTGATGCCTTTTATTTCTTTCTCTTAGTTGAATGCTCTGACTAGGACTTCTAGTATTGTCAAACAGGAGTGGTGAGAATGGCCATCTTTGTCTTGTTCCAGTTCTCAAGGGGAACGGTTCTAGCTTTTGCTCATTCAGATATTGATTGTATGTTTCTTATAGATGGCTCTTCTTATTTTGAGGTATATTCCTTTGATGTCTAGTCTGTTGAGGGCTTTTACCGTGAAGAGATGTTGAATTTTACCAAGATTTTTTTCTGTATCTATTGAGATGATCATATGGTTTTTGTTTTTAATTCTGCTTATCACATTTATTGATTTATATATCTAAAACTGACCTTGCATCCCAGGAATTAAGCCCACTTGATTGTGGTGAATTAGCTCTTTGATGTGCTGTTGAATCAGGTTTTCTAGTATTCTGTTGAGGATTTTTACATCTATGATCATCAGGGATAATGGCCTGTAGTTTTATTTCTTGGTTGTGTTTCTACCAGATCTTTGTATTAGGCTGATTCTGGCTTCATAGAATGAGTTTGAGAGGACTCCCTCCACCTCAATTTTTTGGAATAGTTTCAGTAGGATTGGTACCAGTTCTTCTTTATATATCTGGTAGAATTCAGCTGTGAATCCATCTGATCCAGAGCATTTTTGGTTGGGGGTTTCTTATTACTGACTGAATTTCAGAACATGGTATTGGTCTGCTCAGGGTTTCAATCTCTGCCTGATTTAATCTTGGGAAATCGTGTGCTTCCAGGAATTTATTTGTTTCTTCTAGATTTTTTAATTTGTGTGCTAGAGTTTCTCATAATATTCTCTGAGGATCTTTTCTGTTTCTGTAGGATCAGTTGTAATGTCATCTTTGTCATTTCTGACTGTTCTTATTTGGATCATCTATATTTTTTGCTAATATAGCTAGTGATATATCAATCTTGTTTATTTTTTTCAAAAACCAGCTCTTGTTTTCATCAACTTTTAAAATATATTGCTGCATTTCAATGTTATTGTTCTCTAATTTTAGTTATTTCTTTACTTCTGCTAGTTTTGGGGTTGGTTACTTTTTTTCCCCCTAGATTCTTTAGGTGCAAAGTTAGAGTATTAATTTGAGCTTTTCTAACTTGTTAACGAAGGTATTTAGGGCTATAAGCTTTCCTCTTAACATTGCTTTACCTGCATCCTAGAGATTTGGGTAAGTTGTATACCTATTTCACTAATTTCAAAGAATTTTTTGATTTTAATGTTCACTTAGGGATTATTCAGGAGCAAATGGTTTAATTTCCATGTATTTGTGTACTTCTTAGATTTTTTTTTCTTTGCTATTGATTTCTATTTTTATTGCACTGTGATCCATGAGTGTGCTTGGTATGATTTTAACAGTTTCCCTACCTCTGCTAGCATGTAAGGTTTAAAATTATTGGTGGATTTTTTTTTAAGGACACTGGTTACAGTCTTCCTATCTCTTCTGGCATGTAAGGTTTCTGCTAAGAGGTCTTCTGCTAGTCTGATAAGGTTCCCTTTGTGTATGACTTGACCTTTATTTCTAGCTGCCTTTAAGATTTTTTGCTAAAAAAATCTATGTGCCTTGGGGACAATCAGCTTATCTAGCTGGGGTTCTCTGTATATTGGATTTTCATGTCAACCTTTCTAGTGACATTAGGGACATTTTTGTGGACTATATTTTCAAATATATTTACCAAATCCCTTACTCTTTCTCTTTCTCTGTCAGGAATGCTAATGAGACATAGATTTGTTCTCTTTACACAATCCTATATTTCTTAGAGGTTTTGTCCACTTTTTTCAAATCCTTTTTGTCTTAGTTGCTTCAAAAACTGGTCTTCAAGATCTGGGATTCTTTCCTTGGCTTGGTATATTCTGCCGTTAATACTTCAAATTATATTATGAAATTCTTGTAGTGACCAGCTCTAGAAGTTTAGTTTGGTTCTTTCTTAAAATGGCTATTTGATCTTTCAAATCTTGGATTATTTTACTAGATTCCCTGGATTTCTTGGACTGTGTTTACTTTCTGCTGAATCCTGATGAGCTTCTTGCCATCCAGATTCTGAATTCTATGTCTGCCATTTCAGTCACTTCAGACTGGCTAAGAACCATTACTGGGGAGCTAGTGGACTTGTTAGAAGGGGATACTGTCTTTTTGAATTGTCAGAGTTCTTGAACTGATTCTTTCTCATCACGGAGCTTTGATGTTCCTTTAACTATAGTGTAAGTTGAGTATGGTCAGTTGGCTTTGTTTCTGAATGCTTTCAGAGCACCAGAAACAAAGCCAACTGCTCTATATAGGATCTATATAGGATCTTTATGTGTAGGTGACTTCTTGGACTTGTATTCACAGGTGTGTATATTAACAGGATAATTTTTGATGCTGTCGTTTGGGCTGTGATCCAGTAGATGGCACTTAAGAGTAATGGCTGGTAGCTAGGCTGATGCCTAGCCTCCTGACTCTTGTACTTCCTGGCATTCCCAGGTTTGCTATGCAGTGGCTGAGGAATAAAGATGGCTCACTCTCCATGTCTGCTCTCGGGCCTTGGGGGAGCCCTCTGTAATCATCAGCACTGTGCCTGGGTTTCTCTCTCTAGGTATTCCAGGCTGCAAGGCTCTTTTGGGCAAAGGTTGTGACAGGGAGATATGCCACACCCTTTAAGGACCAGTCCTTCAGAGGGAGGCCTGCCCCACTCCTACCTGGGCCCAGGGACCTAGCATCTCGTTCCTCTCAGTGTTCTGAGGTGGGGTTTCCTCCCCTGCTTGAGTGCTGGCACAGCACTGAGCTGTTCACTGCAGTCTTGGGGCACTGGGACATCCTGTAGTTCAGGGTTGGGTTCTAGCTGTGCTAGGATATCTGTTGTGCTCCTGTGCTGTTTGGAAAGTACTCATATAGAGCAATTCATTCAGCAGGGGTGTGGAGGCTGTTCTGTGCACCTGTTCTTTCAGGGCAGCTAGACACAGGCCCTGTGGGGGTCGGGGAACAGCATGTGGAAGGTCTTGCAGAACAGATGTGTCTCAGTCACATTTATTGGGCAGACAGTACAGTTCTCTTCTGGCTCAGAAGTCAGCTACAGCCAGGGCCTCTGGGGGAATAGGGAGGAGGGCCCCAAGTGATAGGCGTTTATGGCTGTTTTCACCAGAGCTGCCAGCACACAAAAACTCCTGGGCTTCATGATGTCTGAAGACTTGTCTCTGCTTATTCTGTGGAGAGATCTCCGGATAATTCACATGTCCATAAAGGATGCAGGGTCCTCTCTCACTAGGTTCCCAGGGTCCATGGGAAGACTAAGCCAAATGTTGTTTCCCTCACTCACCTCTTTCCCAGGAGCCATTTGTGGCTGGGAACCGGTCCTAGTGATCAGGTACCCTAAGTAGGGTTTCCAGCTTCCTTTCTATTCAGCCTCAGTTTCAGAGTCACATCGCATTCCCCTATCAGCTTTTTCTCTCCAAGTATCTGCTCGAATTATAGTGGTTGACTTAATAATCTGGTCTCTCTTGGTGGGAGCAGTGCTTTCTGGCTGCATCTAGTCAGCCATCTTGTCTACTTTTGTAGAAATTACATTTAAGCTCCAGAAGATATTATTTCTTTATCTACCACTCTGGATACCAGATGACTACATAGTTCCAGATTTTAAAATAATACCTGGAGGAGTTTTAAAACCATAACTTTTATAAACACAAAAAGAGTTACTTGAGCAATTTGAGGCCCACTCAATGGCATGAGAACCACATACAGATTATTAGATGTTGAACTTCAACTTGCACACGCCCTACATGCTCATCTAAGTATTATGCAGTGCAGTTTTGATGTTAAATTTCAACCACTTTTTGTTAGAAACTGTCAAAATTCTTAGGGATTTCTGACTCAACAAAATATTTCTTCTCTACATAAATTTAAATTATCCACTTTATTTACTGTTCAGTGTTCATATAAGTTCTATGATACACTGTGCAATAATCATTAAATCAAGGTACAAAGAATTCTCTGTCTCTCATACATAATTTAGTTTTTATTAATCTATAAGCATAATTTCTAGCCACAGTTGGAGAGGTAATAAGCTTCTTGAGTGTACAGAAGTTATGGAATCTATGGAAATTCTAGTGTATCACTACCAAGGACTAGAACAATGCACAGCATGAAGTTGGTATTCAATAACTGTTTAGGAAATGTTAAAGACATCTTCCTCTGGCTGTTTTGCTGC
>PVKP010009684.1:25804-67307 GCA_004027715.1 Plecturocebus donacophilus
TGTTCTGGGGTACATGTGCAGATCGTGCAGGATTGTTACATAGGTATATACATGCCACGGTGATTAGCTGCCCCCATTGCCCCTTCACCTACATTAGGTATTTCTCCTAATGTTATCCCTCCCCAACCTCCCCACCCCCTGTTATTGTTCCCTTAGCCCCCTACACTCCAACAGACCCCAACGTGTGATGTTCCCCTCCTTATATCCATATGTTCTCATTGTTCAACATCCACTGATGAGTGAGAACATGTGGTGTTTGGTTTTCTGTTCTTGTGTCAGTTTGCTGAGAATGATGGTTTCCAGATTCATCCATGTCCCTGCAAATGACATGAACTCATCCTTTTTTTGGCTGTATAGTATTCATGGTATATATGTGCCACACTTTCTTTATCTAGTTTATCATTCATGGACATTTGGGTTGGTTCCAAGTCTTTGCTATTGTAAACAGTCCCACAGTGAACATACGTGTGCATGTGTCTTTATAATAAAATGATTTATAATCCTTTGTGTATATATACAACAATGGGATTGCTGGGTCAAATGATATTTCTATTTCTAGATCTCTGAGGAATCGCCAAATTGTCTTCCACAATGGTTGCACTAATTTACACTCTCACCAACAGTGTTAAAGCATTCCTATTTCTCCACATCCCCTCCAGCATCTGTTGTCTCCAGATTTTTTAATGATTGCCATTCTAACTGGCATGAAAACTGGCACTAGACAAGGGTGCCCTCTCTCACCATTGCTATTCAACATAGTATTGGAAGTTCTAGCCAGAGCAATCAGGCAAGAAAAGGAAATAAAGGGTATTCAATTAGGAAAAGAGGAAGTTAAATTGTCTCTATTTGCAGACGATATGATTGTGTATTTAGAAGACCCCATCGTCTCAGCCCAAAATCTCCTTAAGATGATAAGCAACTTCAGCAAAGTCTCAGGATACAAAGTCAATGTGCAAAAATCACAAACATTCCTATACACTAATAACAGAAAAGCAAAGAGCCAAATCATGAGTGAACTCCCATTCACAATTGCTACAAAGAGAATAAAATATTTAGGAATACAACTAACAAAGGACGTGGAGGACCTCTTCAAGGAGAACTATAAACCACTGCTCAAAGAAATAAGAGAGGACACAAACAGATGAAAAAACATTGCATGCTCATGGTTAGGAAGAATCAATATCGTTAAAATGGCCATATTCCAAAGTAATTTATAGATTCAACATTATCCCCATCAAGCTACCATTGACTTTCTTGACAGAACTGGAAAAAACCACCTTAAACTTCAAAAAAGAGCCCTCCTAGCCAAGACAATCCTAACCAAAAAGAACTTTTAACCAAAAAGACTTTTAACCAAAAAGAACAAAGCTGGAGGCATCACGCTACCTGACTTCAAACTATAGATTGCTTTAAAAATATTTTTATGATTGTTTTTAAATATAGGAACATGCCCCTTTGCATACTTACATGTATCTACTCACTGAAATGCACATACAGTGTGCTAACCTCCTGCACACATTCGCAGAGTATTAGGGAAAATATGACATTAATGGAAAGAAATATATGTTATAAAAAAGGAAAGCAGATATTTTAGTGCTCTTCAACGTATGCGTTAGCATACATTTTATTTATACCAACTCAGAAGAAACAGATATAAGTGATAAGATGAAAAGAAGAATCAGGATAATAACCAATACTATGCAAGGACTTCAGGGTAACATTTACATGGGTAGCATGGAATTACATTCAAAAGCCCATGTTTAAGATTAGAAAGATTAATGGTTAACAGGAACAAGAAAATATTAGGCAAAACTGTGGAGTAGATTAATGCAATCTTTAGGCCACCTTATTTCTTACTCATCAAGATCTCTATGTCACTCTTACCTTGGTAGCAAATACATTATTTTCTCCTTAATTTTACTTTTTCCAAGAATTTTATTTAAAAGGCTAATCCAATCACTCTCTTGTTTTATTTCTACTAAGAGCAATAACAATGACTCTATAGTTATCATTTATTGAATATTATATGCCAAACATGATGTTGCTTTTTACAAAATCTTCTAGTAAATCCTCTAGAATAGTAATGATAATAATGATAAACCTTCTATTTATTTCTCAGTTATGCACAAGGAATCCTGGAGAAATTATGCAACTTGTCTAATATCACATTAGTTGGTACTTAACAGGCAAGATTTTGGTGACTGAAAGAACAAGCAAAATAATGACCAAATCAAGATATTCTAACTACCAAACCATATTATTTCTATCAATTCATACTATCTAGTAGTTTAGATTGTTTTAAAATATTTTTAAAAAATATTTATTGATTGTTTTTAAATATAGGAACATGCTCCTTTACATACCTATGTGCATACCTACATGGAAAATTTCCTTTGAATTAGATCTGATTATAAAGTCACAGTGTAAATCAAAATTACATCTTGGTACTGCTTTATGTGACATTTTAATTCTGTGTGGAATAAGCAAAAATAATAGACTCATACATAAAATAATTTTTAGGTGATTGTCTATCTGATTAAGTCTTAATATTGCAGAATTGTTCAGATTTTCCTGATGGAGCAGATGGGTTGGGAAAGACAGAAAGGTATCAAAGACAGATGCAAGGTCTTTGGTCTGAGCAGTTGCTCAAGTTTTGGCCTAAGCAATGGAAGGATAAAATAACTGAGATTGGGAAGGATGTAGGTGTAGTAGGTTTAGGAAAAATTCAAATGCTCACTCTTGCACATGTTGAGTTTGAGGTTTCTTTTAGTCATCTAAATAGAAATGTCACATAGCCACATGGATATACAAATCTGGATGCCACATTAGCATATAAACTGAAATTTAAAAGACTGAAATGAGGTCATCCAGAAAGTGAATGCAAATAGAGAAATGGTCTAAGCTGGAGGCCCAGGTGTATTCCAACAATCAGAGTTCTGGGAGACCAGCAAAGAAAAATCTGTAGGAACAATTGCTAATATTGGAGGAAGACCAAAAGAGCAGTGTGACCTAAATTGCTCACATTAATCCAGTAATTAACCTGAATGTTTCTCAGAGGTCAACTAAGATGAGGACTGAGAAGAGATCATCAGATTCAACAATGTAGTCTGGCTTTAGTGAAAGGTTAAGAAAAAAGCCTGATTGATTGAACTAAATTTAAAAAGAAATGGTAGGAGAGAAATTGGAAACTGTATTTTTATGCAGCACTGTTTTTAGTACATTGTTTCAAAGGGAAGCAAAGAAATGGGCAGCTCCTGGCAAAAAAAAAAAGGAGAAATACGAATAAGAGCATGTTGTGCTCAAAGAGAGGCTCCAGTAGAGGATGAAAAATTAATGATGTAAGATGAAAAGTGGATAACCTCTAGAGCAATGACCTTGAGTAGATAAGAGACAGAATCTACAAGTCATTGGATTTGGGTGAAGAAGGGTACTATCTTTGATAACTGATGGAAAGGCAGAGCATGTGAGTTTACATGCTGGTAATTGTGGCAGCGTGAGTCTGCACATTTTTGGGAAATCGGGAAGCCAGGACATCAGCTGAGAATGATGTGGCGAGGGGGGAGAATTTTGGATGTTTAAGAAGTGAAGGACTCAGTTTAAGGCTTGAACATCCTCCTATGTCTATAATAGTATATTGTAGAAATTACGTGATTTTCTATCATGATGTGAGCAAGATTGAAAAAATTGATGTAGTATAACCTTATCCACAAAATTTGCTAACTAATATTTCCTTTTTAGAGGTCTTTTAACCTTTCTCTCCATCAAATTCGATGTTTTTTTTATGCTGATGCTCTCTTCTAATTCCAGGCAATGTGACCAGTTTTGTATTATTAGAGAAGTCCAACAAGTATATTATTAATTCTAATGATTAGGTAAGAAACAAAGCAGTTAAATATCACTTAGACAGAGAATGACCCCAGCAAAACTTCATTTTTACATATTGACACCGAATTATTAAAAATGTCATGGATCACAACCACTTAACTAGAAATGTAAACACCTAAAATACTATGATCAAATCACAATTTGGCAGCTTGCTGATTAGGAGGCCATATAGACACAGAATTAATTTTATAATGTCATGGTAAATTATGGATATACATTAACTTCTTTAATTTGTCTTCCTGTGCTTGACATTCCCTACACATTTACTTAAATGAAAGAACCATAAATATTAATGTTTCATATTAAATGGAGAAATTCTTATTACAAATGCTTTCCTTTAATATCAAAAGGGCACACACTCAGTAACATGATTACAGTGCTTTAGACAGCATTATACACACTGGCAGTCACAGTCATGCAAAATTAATATTAATTTGATTGAACTGATTAGGTGCAAAGAATTAGATATTTCTCTGAATGCTGATTGCATTATTATTAACTCAACAACCCAGTATAATAGTTAAAAGCATGGGCTCTAGTGTCAAAAAAATTCAAGTTCAAATTGCCACTCTCCTACTTCTTAGATGAACAAAACTTTGACTTAACTTCAAGACTCAGTTTTATTCTCTAAAAAGTGGGAATTAAAGTAGGTTTTAACTTACTAGGGCATTGTGAAAATTAAAGAAAGTAATGTATGTAAAGCACTTTATGTCATTGTCACCCTCTTAGTCACTCAAAATAAAAAAAAACTATCTTTCTAAATTTATTTTCCCCCAGTAGATTGTGCTGAATTTGTCCCTTTCTTAATTGTTTTTCTGTTGTCCAAAATTATCTCTTCACTTTTATTCAAGATCCAGCTCCAGCATCACCTCTAACTATGTCATCTCTTCAGTGTAAAGGAGTGGTTCTTTTTATTCTCCCACCACTGGTCTGTAGATCTGTTTTAGACCTTCTCAGGTCTGCAGTATGCAAGTTATTCACGTGTTATTGTGCCTGCTCCTTCTACTTGGAGCTCCTAGAGAACTTGAATTGTGTTTCTCCTGTTTCCACTTGTTTTCCACACAGTAGCCTAGGATATCTGTAAACATGTAAATTAGGCCACTCTATTTTCCTAATCTCAATCCTCCAATAGTTTCCTGTCCATTTCTGAGAAAATCCGAAGTCTTTTCCATAGCATACAAGCTGTACAATATTTGACCCTGGTCCTCTTTCTGTCCTCACTTTATTTCATGCTATCTCCTTACACACTATCCTCAGGTAACATGAGTGTCCTTGCAGTTCACAGAACATAATGTCAATTATACACAAAAGACCTAAAAAGCACCAGGTATAATAAGTTGGACACTATTCTAGGAATTTACGATACATTGGTGAACAAAATAGACAAATACTCTTCTGTGTAGAGTTTCCACTGTAAAGGGAAGTGCAGAAACACATATAAAAAGTAAATGAGGCTGGGCATGGTGGCTCACGCCTGTAATCCCAGCACTTTGGGAGGCTGAGGCGGGAGGATCACGAGGTCAAGAGATCGAGACCATCCTGGCCAACATGGTGAAACCCCGTCTCTACTAAAAATACAAAAATTAGCTTGGCATGGTGGCGCATACCCGTAGTCCCAACTACTTGGGAGGCTGAGGCAGGAGAATTGCTTAAACACTGGAGGCGGAGATTGCAGTGAGCCGAGATCACGCCACTGCACTCCAGCCTGGTGTCTGGCAATGAAGCGAGATTCTGTCTCAAAAAAAAAAAGGTAAATGAAACTTTATATGTGATGGGGGAAAAGTAAAATGAAAAGAAGTAGAGCAGGTGTGGAGGGACAAGAACTAGAGCAAGGGAGAAAGGGATTCATGAGTTGTGATGTTAAATCCTCCATTAAGTACGTTTTCTCAGGGCATTTGCAATTGTTGATTTTTTTTTTTTTTTTTTTTTTTTGCCTTGCTTTCTCTCCAGTTCGCTCAGTGATTACCTCCATCAGTTAAGTTACTGTGCAAAGGGAAATGTCTTTCAACACTTCTGAGAGCCCTAGTTTAAAGAGTGTAAAAGGGCATGCTCCACACTCACACTAAGCTCTCTACTTTCTTAATCAGCTTTATTTTCTTCATTGCATTTTTACTATGTGTAAATGTGTGTGTGTTTGTTTGTGTGTGTGTATTCTATGAGAAAATAGATTTTTTTTCTGTTTTATGAACTGTTTTATTCCTAGTACATAGGACTCAGTTTAGTATAGAATTGCCAATAAATATTTATTGAATAAATTACTGTAGGTAATAGCTTCAGCTAATGATTATTAAATGTAAAAATTAGAGAAAAGAAAACTGAAATTTCATCATTAAGGTATTATTTCTGAATAATTGAAAGAATTTTCATTTTAAAACCTGCTTTTTATACCCATGACACTTTTATTCATTCATTAATTTAACAATTATTAGTGGAGTGAGATTATTCATTCATTAATTCAATAATTATTAGTCAAGTACCTATCACATTCTAGGCTTTATTTTAAGCACTGAAATACAATTCAAAAAACAGACACAGTTATTTTTTAAAAGGCATTCTTAAAACTCTGTATCTATATTATTATAAAAAAAAAAAAAC
Organism: Plecturocebus donacophilus; assembly: GCA_004027715.1. Lineage (NCBI taxonomy): Eukaryota > Metazoa > Chordata > Mammalia > Primates > Pitheciidae > Plecturocebus > Plecturocebus donacophilus. Next base: position 32,285 of record PVKP010009684.1, read on the forward strand.
ACAAAAAATGTTTATGAAGATCACCACACTGCCTCCTGTGGGTTAAATCAGCGTTCAGTAATAGCCCTGGAAACTTGATTTTTTTGTCCTATATGCTATTTATTACATTCCTCTCTTTGACCTCCGAGTGAGGTTAAACATCCCTCTCTAGTAATGAGCTGAGAACATGTGAATTGGTAAACGTGCCTTTTATTCTTAGGAACTCTGGTCCTGAATCCAGTGATACTCAAGTGACTAGTGAAATAGATCTATAAAGTGTGGTTAATCATACACATTAGATATGTAACTTTTCAATTCAAGTTGTCATAGAACCCAGGAAAAGCACTCCACTTAAATGCTATAAAAGGTAAGCATCAGTTTTTTTATCTAAATTTCTACCTAGACATGGCCTGATTTCAAAAATGTGCCTATTCGAGTTAATATCTTCACTCAGTACCAATTTACTGCAGATAGTAAAGAAATATGTTACTTCCTACTTGGGAATATAAATAAATAATTTTTCCAGAACAAGAAATTTCAGTAAGATCTTCACTGTTTTTGCAAATAAAATGCTAAATACATTTTTTTTGTGTGGAAATTTTAGCATTTCTCCCAGGAGGAAAAATGCAAACACATTGGAAAATGTAAGTTTTAGCACTCAGCTATTAAGGTTTAATATTCCTGATACTCAGCTCTAAAGGTTTAATATTCATGATACTAAATATCCTCAATATTTCCCATGGTCACAATCAAAATAAATCTAACCATTTAAGAAGAAAGGCAATTCCAGTAGAGATAAGTTGACTGAGTAAATAAAAAATAATAAAAAAATAAAGACTGCTTTATTGAAAAAAGATCAAACAGAAATGTATCAAAAGTAAAATATGCTAGAGCTAAATCATAATTTACATTTTAAAGGAAAAAAGTTTATTCTGGGAGAACTCAAAACAATAATGATTTACATCGTTCAACTTTTTCCTCTGGATCTGGAAGGGATGTTATAATGGATGTTTTAATGCATCAGTTTTTGTATTTTGGCAATTAATCTAAAACTAAAACCCAGAACCATAAAGATATAAACAAATATCCAAAGCTTAAGGTGAGAGACAGCCAGAAAGGCATGCCTAGGGGCAGAGAATACTTAACAAACTATATGAACTTTGATGTCTACTATTGATTTTAAACTGTTTTCTGCCTGATAATGATCTTGTGCTGTCCCAAAATTAGCAGTGAAAGTCTGCATTAATGACACATTGGGGAAAGAATGCAATGGGATGCATTCATGCAAATATTACAGAGGCTCAGCAGAGAACAGAAACTGGTAGGAGTGGGGCTGAGATTATCTAAGGTAATCAGAATTGAGCCTGAAGTATGAATCTGAAGTAAAAGGTTTCAGGCAAATATAAACATTCCTCTGAGATCTTCTAAAATATTAAGACCACTGAGATACCCATGTAAAATCAATACACTGTTCAGACATTAAAAGAAAGAATAAAATGATGTTCGAAAGTCATTTATTCATTTAGCAATTACTTAATTTTCTAAAGCTATGTGAATCATTGTGGAATGAAATGTGAGAAAAACAGGAAAAAAATTGTCTTCATAGATCTTAGCTTGCAATGGAATAAATAAGCAATTTATATATCATGTTAGAAGAAAGCAGGGAGAAAATCAGAGAGAAGGAGTACAGGAGTTGAAAAAATATCTTAGAGGTAATTAGGAAACCCCTCAATGAGATGTCAACACTTGAACAGACATGAGGTGAGAAACGGAGTCATAGAGGCCTTAAAGAACATAACAGACAGAGAGAAGAAGACACAAATCCAAAGATGCTAGGTAGGCAGTATACCTAGAGTGTGATTGAAGAACAATGGGTGGTTTATCCAAACTGAGTAAGTGAGTAACAGAGTAGTAGGCAGTGAAAGCAGAGACATAATAAGAATCTAGATTATGTTGGCTCTTGCATGGCATTAACTGGACATTGGTTTTTATTCTGAGTGAGATCAGCAAGTAGGGTGAATGAAGCTTTGGAAGGATCTGAGCAGCAGAATGGCATGATTTAATAACTGACCAACATTTTGAAAGGATCATTCTGGCTTTTGGGTTGAGAATAGTGGATAGGGAGGGGTACTTCAGAGGGGAAGAAGCTAGTGTGCCATGTAGATGAAAGCTAATGGTGGTTTATATAGAGTGGTAGTGGTGACGGTAATATGAGGCATATCTGGACTCCAAAAATATTTTGAAGGTAGATTTGGATATGAGGGAAACAGGAGTCAAAGATTACTCCAAGAATTTTCCTAAAGATATGGAAGAATCAAGTTGTTATCAGCAGAGATGGAGAAAACTATAGAAGTATCAGGTTTGGAGGGAAGATCCAGACGTCAATTTTCAACATGTTGAGTTTGAGATATCCTTTAGACATACACATGGAGATGTCAAGTGGTTAACTGCACACATTATATTGAATTTCAGTGGAGAGTACTAGCTATAGATATAAATTTGGTAGTCCTCAGTATATAGACTTAAGGGAGGAAGTATGGGGAAAGAAAAGAAGAGATCCAATAACTGTGTTCTGTAACACCCCAATATTAACAAGACTTCAGAAAAATAAGGAAGTAGCAAAAAATGAGATGAAAAGAAGGAGCCAGTAAGCATTATAGGAGGATTTGGTGTTTCACCAATGAAGCAGCCCATGGTTAGGCTCCTGACTGAAGCATATTTCTCCACTAACTGGATAACTTGGGATAGCAACCCAGGTGGAATGAGAAAGAAGGTGCTGTTTCCCAGGCCAACCCAATTGAGTACATCAACTTGGTTGACCAATGAAGGACAAATTACTACATGATAATTTTCATATTCTGACTTTAAAAGAGGGTCTGAGTGTGAGCATAATAGTAAACAACATGTGCTTGCAATTTGATACAGGACTGAATGTCAATACCCCAAATAATTTGGAGTGTTAAATGTCAGTAATAAAGAAATTGATATAGCTTCCTAGAGTAAAATTTTGACATAAGCCTGTGTTCACTAATTTTCAGTTTTTTTTTCCTCAGCATAAGAATGAATTTTCAATGAAATTTATATGCAGAAACCCAAGATATAAAGCATATAACAGTGGAATTTGTTTGAGGCAGAGGTGAAAAAAAAAAAATCAGAAAACAACCTGCTCAGAGTTCTTACTGGAGCTATCGTTGAGGCATCTTGATATATCCCTTGGGTAAAGCTTATAAAAATAGCTTTAAAACTACTGCCAGAAACCTAAAAAGAAAGGAGTTCAGAGATGAAAATAACTGGTGTTAGAAGTTGTCAGAGAAGGTCTACATGGTAGTCAAAGAAAACCTGAACTCAACAGAATAGAATGTGCCCTGGCTTTCATTTCAATGTTTCTCCCTCTGCCCCTACCCCTCTAGATTACATATTGGTTGAAAAACCTCTAAAACTACACATATCGTCATACTGGAGATAACCAGGGCCCTTTAGCAACAATTTTAAGTAGATTTTTGTTTAAAGAAAGGTTAAAAAAAAGTTATAGTGCAGAAGAAAATTAAATTGATGTGAATAAGAATATACACATACAGCAAGGTTTACCCATTTTAGGAAAACATTAACTGTATGATAAGGGGGGAAATGCATTTACATGTTTTTGGTTTTGCTTTTAAGAAAGAAAAACAAGATAGTGTCTATTCTCTTTCTTCCATAACTATTTTGGGAAAAAAAAGTTGCAACAAAAAGCAGGCATAATAATGAATCTGCTATGACATCTGATATGCATCTATTTTAATCAATGGAAGATTAGCCTTCCAGACAGCATTACTTGGAAGTATGAATAGGAAAGCAATCTTGTAGGGTCCCTCAGGAGGAACATTCCTCTAAATATTTATTTAGAGATGTGAACCTTTCAAAAGGCATTCAAAACAGTGAAAAGAGAGACACTCAAAATGTATAAAACCAATTAAAAAGAGAGAGTACAAATACATATGTCATGAGAAATACAAACTGATATTAATAATGCTCATTAAAATGATGAATATCGTAGGTAACTTTCATGACCTCAAATGATGTATCATGAGCCTCTTCTATCACTACCTAGAACTGGGACATATTTGCATAAGATTGAAAGATGTATCACATGTTCACAAATGTAAGCAGTTAAATGATCTCCCCAAAATGTTGGGGTAACTTACATTTCTAGTGTAGGACTCTCACTGCTTCCATTTTTCAGACTGCATTTGTAGTATACTCATGATTGCACTCTTAGAGGTATGTGGGTAAATTTCCTTAAACCATACATGTGAAAGATGAACAAATGTTCTAACAATAAGGTAAGTCTTAGAACCTTTTCTTATATAAATCAAATGAGAAAAAAAAACTGGCATAAAATAGAATTATATCATTTTTCCCTTCTACTAAAATTATGGAAGCACTATATATGGAATAATTTTGTTTTGCTCATTGTTGTAACTTCAGTGCTTAGAACTTTGCCCCACATAAAGTAGCAACTCAATGATTATTTGTAGAATGAATAAGAATCAGTTAGCCAAAGCATCAACACCATCCCCTGACTGGTCAGTAAAATGTCCAACTTAAACAGGCTACTTTGCATTATTGAATTATAGACTTGTATAAGTAGGAGGCCCTAAAATAGATAGTTTTTAGAAAAAAAATAGTTATCCTCCAATTATAGATAACACACTTCAGTTTTTGGTAAAAATAGAAACATAATATATGATGATCAAAACAAGCTATAGGAGTTAAGAAATTGATTTCTGTAATTTCACCTATCTAATAATTATCAGGGATGATTAAGGAAGGAGGAAAAACCTTAAAACATGATTAGGCAGCATTAGGTTTGTCCTCTTACATTAAAAGTAAGCCAAAGCAGGTTTTAAAAAAAGTACATGCCAAAAGAATCATGGGGTACTTAAAATTCAATCTGCAAGTGGCCTAAAAGAGGAACAATATTCAACTTTAAAATTTTTTAATCAACTTTGAATTCTCAGAAGTACTCTGTGTGTGTGTGTGTGTGTGTGTGTGTGTGTGTGTGTGTGTGTGCTGGTGTATGTGTGTGTGTGTGTGCTGGTGTATATGATGTGAAAAAAGAAAAAGCTCACATCCCAATAAGTCAGTTTATCATAGTTACACTCAATCCTTGTATGACAATTATCTTGTAATTATCATTTAATATAAAATATAAATGTTCATTTAATAATTTTTAATTCTTACATGGAAACATTTGTTCATGGTTTGATAATATATCCTTCTCATATACACCCATATCATTCTTTTCCTAATTTTGTTAGAAAACTTATAATTGTATTTCTTACATTAGAATTATTTGTATATTCATGTCTCTCAAATGACTGTCAGTTCTCTTCAAGACCATGGAAATGGTTTATAAATATTCAGCACTAAGATATTAATAGTTAAATCATAAAATACGGCAGGCAAATCTATAATTTAGTTTCTACATTTATAAATTGAGACCATACACCCCATGAGAGTAAAAATTCTCATTACTATTTTCTATGCCTAGAAAGAGTTAAAACAGTATTTATTGAATAGTTAAGTATTAAGATTTATAAACTGAAGATGGCACTGTGAGGTGAGATTCTGGAAGCAAATTGTTGTCCTCAACATCCCCCATCCCACCAGCACAGAAATCCTGTTCTTTCTGAACAGGTAGTATTATGCTACTTATTTTCAGCTGGAACTCTTCATATTTCTGGATAAAGGCCTCCTGCTACCATATCCAACAGCCAGTCTAGTACTGGATGTGGTGATGCTCCTCCTTTACCTTGGTACTGAAGTAATCAGACTATTTTTTGGTACAAAGAGAAACCTCTGCAAATGAAATACGCCACTTGGTATTAGCATGGCTTTGACCTTCTCATCTACCACAATGGCCTCCTATTACCTGCTGCTGCAGGCCATTGTGCTCCACCTGGACCTGGAAGCCACCATGAAGAGAATCTTCTATTCTGTGGCTCAGAGCTGCTGCTTGAGATGCTCAGCCTAGCAACTTATCCAGTATACATAGGATTTGAAGTACAAAAACTTGAGGAAGAAGCCCATCACACTAACACTACACATGCTTCTGATGTTTCACAGCAGTGAAAATTTATGGGTCAAGCTGTCTTGGGAAAGGTTGTGCAGCTTTTCCTCAGCACAGACAACCCAGAAAATCCAGAGTAGATTTGCAAATCCAGAAAATATACATTAGATTCATACTGTTAATCTCTATATACTCCATTCCTAATTATTAACTTCTTAAGTTCAAGACCAGTCCATTCCTATAATCTATATATTACTCTAGCATTAACCAGTCCCAGGTCAGTTTAATATATACATATATATGTAAATATACATATAATAGTGACCTGGATATATATATATATATATATATATATATTTTATAGTGATCTGGACAAATATATATATCATATATATTATAGTAATGGTAATATATATTATTATATATATAACATGTATATAACAGAATAATGGCTTTTACAGTAACTTGGATGGAGCTGAAGGCCATTATTCTAAGTAAAGTAACATAAAAGTGGAAAACCAAAAACTGTATGTTCTCACTTATAAATGGGAGATAAGCTATGAGTATGCAAAACCATACAGAGTGACATAATGGACTCTAGAGACTCAGAAGTGGGAGGGGGGAGGGGGCCCAGGGATAGAAAATTACACATTAGGTACAATGTACACTACTTGGGTAAAAGGTGCACTAAAATCCCAGAATTCACCACTATGTAATTCATCCATATAACAAAAATCCACCTGTACCCCAAAAGCTATTGAATTAACAAAACAAAAATAAATAAAATAAATAAATATATAACTAAAAACGTATGGTAGTATGGGAAATATTACTACCATCCCCAAAATAAACTGATTTTATTATATATAAAGATTATATATTATATACACACAATATGTATGAATAGATATAAATTACATATATGTGTGCATGTATATATATATACATATTTATATCTGTATAAGTACATAAGTATGCAGTCTATAAAGAACAGGGGACTTCTTGGATGTCAGAAATGTATCTTTCAAGCTCATGAGAACCATGAGGTGCCTAGTGGCTAAAACTATGAACTTATACACTTTAACTGGGGTCATGGTTAGGGCCTAAACATATCAATCTCTGTGACTCCAATATGTTGAAGTTGTCTATAATGTGTTTGATTTGCATAGACATGTTCTAAGCACTTGGAAAGAGCTTCAAATGAGGAATTTTCACAAGACAGAAAAAAAAGTATATAATATATAGCATAATATATATGTGATGACCTGACTAGGACTTTGATGGTATGAGTTGAATCTGGCTCTGATACATTGTGCAATATCTATTATGTATCACTGGGTAAGATATTTAATTTTTGAAATCATGACTTTTAAGGCTGTTGATGAGTTTTAGTGACATGAACCTGAAAGAAAGGATTCTTGCAACCATTATATTTGGACATCGTATTTAAGGATAATTAGTATCATAGGTAATAAAATATTTATTGATTTCATTTACATATTATTTCTACTATCTGCCAACATTTTTCTAAACATTATTATAATTTCCTGATTTATTTGCCCTTTCTTTTAATTTTACTTCCCATAGCTATTTCATATACTATTAAATATATTACAAATATGATATATTTAATATATATATAGTATATAGCCTTTGATGTTTGTCAAAAAGAGAAAAATGATGCATAAGTCACAGAAAGAGAAAGGGACAATTCTTAGTAACAATAATTATCAGATTTCCTTTAAAAAAAAAAAAAAACAACCACAGGGTTCTATTAAGTTGACAGAGATGTTCGGTTTCCAAAGCAGAATACATCAAGCTAGTATTTGTTATTCCTTTTCTGAGTTTGATTCATAGGTCTTCAAGTTATCAATTCATGCTGTTATTTACAAGTTTGTAGATTAACCTTACACATATTTCCTAATTAAAGGATCATTAAACAATGTAGAGGATTCATTCTAGGTAAAAAAGGACTTTCAACCTATCCAAAAGAATTATTTTCTGTAAGCTGGAAAATAAACTATTTTCAAGCTTTTTCTGTTGTTCATCAAAGGGATATTTTCTACTAAAATGTCCTATTCCAACTTATAAAACCCCAAATTTTAAGGCCACATTATATGATCTGGGGCATCATCCAAAATATAATTGCATAAAATATTTGATCTAATATTATTAAAACTTCATTAAATTTTAAAAATGGCATAATTTTGAAAATTAAGGCATGTAACCAAATAAACACATGTTGTGATATAAATAGAATTTATCTCTTGTGCTGTTTGAGTCACCCTGCAGTATGTCTGGTTGGATGGGCAAAGTACTGCAAACAATAACAAAATTAATAAAACTGGAATTGTGTGCTGCACATTACGTTCTTGGCAGGAGTTAAGGTGATGCTATGATAAAGGACACCTGCTTCCAGAAATTCAGTTAGAGGACTCTACCACATTATTTTCCTAGGAACAAAAGTTAAAGCACATTTTAGATGATGTGTATTATTTGGGGGATTGTTGGGGTGGGGAGTTAGGGTGAGGAAGGATTTTTGAGGTACTCCGCGTGCCAAATCATTCTTTATTCTCTAAACACTTTCCTCTTGATGTAAAATTTAATCATTTTATGCTACATAAAAAGAGAAATACATAAATTAGTAATTGATCTATTTTACCTATCAAAAATATTTTAATACATAAAGCATCCTTTTTTGCCTCAGGTCTCCTTTGATGTGATTGAAAGCAGGTAATGGCATTATCAATGATTATATAAGGGTCTCAAAATCCATGACCATCTTTAAACAAGAGTCATTTTGATAGTTGAAGGAAGAATGATGGTTATCAGAGGCTGCTGGTAAGGGTAACAGGACAGGGATAGACAAAAAGGGGCTATTTAATAGATACAAATTAAAATGGGTATCTATTTACAATTAATAGGGATAAAATCCAGTGTTTGGTGTACAATGGGGTAACTGTAGTTAACAATAACTTCTTGAATATTTCAATATAACTGGAGGAGGGGACTTAAAATGCTTGTAACATAAAGACATGAAAATGTTCGTGGTTATGGATTTCTCAATTAGCCTGATTTTATAATTACACATTTTATGCTTATTGCAAAATATTCCATGAACCCTATAAATATATGAAACTATTATGTATTCATAAAACCAAACTTGTTTTAAAAAAGAAAGAATGTCACTCTTCTAGGAAAGTACTGACAGTCTATTACAACTTTTTTCAAGACATCATTACTAGGAAGATGTCATCTGATTCCCATGTTACATATGGGATATATTTGTTACATAACTCTCAATATCACAATCTTAAAGGTCAGTGTAGACATTAATTTGTCTCGGTTGATTTTCTGGTTTGGAGAAAATTAAAATTAATTAGTTGAAATGGAACCCTTTTATTCATTCTGACAATAATGCTAAGGTCACGATCAAAGATACCTAACACCCACATATTAAATGCTGCTGAGGTTTTACTTGGAATTTCAATTACTTTCATAGGTTGCCCTCTTGTGGCCATCTATGATGCTACCAATAACAAAATGAAAACATTTCATGTCTTTTTTTCCATCTGGTAAATACTTCGAGGGTTTGTTAACACATGGCATCTTAAAATTCACTTAATAATATGTCAATATAAAATTTACATGAATAATATTAAATATGAATTATAAACAAAATATTGATTGCTGAAAGTTCAGTATTGGCTATAATAAAATTATTCAAAAAATACAATACCTAAGTATATGAGAGTTTGCTGATTATTTATTATTTTTAAACCATGGGCATTCATTGATTAATAAAATTTATATGAGGCTTTAATTTCTTAAAATAAAGTTCCAATGTTTAATATAATTACAGGAGAAATAACATTTTAAGATATCATACTAATATTAAAAAAAAATTTTTTTGAACCTACATATTTAATCAACTGAGCACCTCTATCATCAAAGATGGTTTAAGTAATAACACAAATACAATCAGGTATTTAAGGTATTAAACATCAATTGATCCCAAGCTATCTATTTAAACTTTCTAGGCCTCAGTTTTCTCATTTGTAAAAGAAGTTTGAGCCACATGATCTTGACTAATGTTCACTTTTTTTTTTTTTTGAGACAAAGTCTCACTCTGTGCCCAGGCTGGAGTGCAGTGGCGTGATCTCAGCTCACTGCATCCTCCGCCTCCTGGGTTCAGCAATTCTCCTGCCTCAGCCTCCCAAGTAGCTGGGACTACAGGCATGCACCACCATGTCTGGCTGATTTTTTTTTTTGTGTATTTTTAGTAGAGATGGGTTTCATCACGTTGGTCTGGCTGGTCTTGAACTCCTGACCTCAGATGATCTGCCCACCTTGGCCTCCCAAATTGCTGGGATTACAGGTGTGAGACACATAGGGCATCTGGCCTAACATCTATTTCCTACGTGTCCTACTTCTAATTAGCCAGAACTGATTAGGAATCAATAGCTCTTTTCTCTTTTTTCTTTTTTCACTTCCTCCAATGATTTCTAGAATGCAAATCAAAATATCTATTGAATGTTCTTTGTTTGACTGCTGTCTCCTGGTCACATCTGCAGGTTTCAGAAGCCATTCTTTTTAGACCAAAGGGATCCAATTGCACATGAGGCCTATAGCCTCCTGTTGTTTTCCGTGCTCAATTAGTGAGGAGTAGCCCAGAGCCAATACAATGGAGGAAAAAGACCACAGGCAGAGAGATGCTGAGCAGAGCCCCTGAGTAATCTAAATTAGTTGACCTTTCTATCTCTTCCAGAAGGGATATGTGCCAAAAAGATAAGTTAAAACCAGCTCTGTATGCATCATCACAATAAGAAATGAGCATAAATGAGATCGTATGAGCTTCGAAAATTTTATATAACATGGATTTCAGGTTACATATTTACACGTAATATGAATTTTGTTAATTGTATAATATAATCAACTACTTTAAAATTTTAGATTCCACTGAATGAGCTTCAATATTATAATCTAACTAGTTTCATATACTATTATAATCTAACTAATTTCATACCAAAAATATATTTTTGGTATGAAAAGCCTTTAAGATTAAAAATAACTGATTAATAACCACTACATTTATTCAGTAAATCAATAATTAGTCTTTTTAACAATTGGAAACTCTTTTTTTTTTTGGATTGGGGGAAGGCTGGATCTTTTATCTTCAAACATCATCTCTCTCATCCATTCACTACCATCTATATTCAATACCCTCTCTCCCACAGAGTCAGGCTTGTGATTAATCCATAAGGAACTTATGAAAGGAATACTCAATAGGTCATAGAGCCACCAAAAAACACGAGGAATCTCACTTGAAAATTACAACCAAGGATGGAACGCTTAGGAGTAACCTTGTGTCACACTAAACATTACCAGGACCCATCAAGCAAGGACACTTGTCACAGAACACTGAATATCACTGATTTTCCAACTTCCACTGCACCCTACATTGTCCCTGGGGCCTTAGGTCACTGCTGCCCCTAGGAAATGAATACTGCTGCTGCTAGTGAGCCACCAGACAGGATTTTTCTGGTGGGCAGAATCATGGCTTCTCAAAGAGGTCCACATCCTAATCCCTGAAGCCTGTGAATGTATAACTTTAGTCAAAAAAGTTTACAGATGGGGCCACAAACCAAGGAATGCAGGAAGACTCTTGCAGTAGGAAAAGGCAAACAAGTAGATTCTTCCTTAGAGTCTCCAGTGGAACACAACCTGGCTAACACTACGATTTTAGCCCAGTAAGACCAATTTCAAGTTTCTCACCTCTAGATAAGTAAGATAATAAAGTTAAGTAGCTTTAATCTACAAAATTACAGTAATTTGTTGTAGTTGCAGGAAGAAACATGTACAATTGCCCAATGCAGATGTTCTTTTGATCACCAGCTTTCAATTTCAGTCCTTAATGGGTGCATCAAACTTGCCAGGCCCAAAAGAGGCAGCTACTCCATAACCACATGTTGTGGAAAAGCCAATATTTTTGTAGCTTCTATAGGACATACAGGTTCCACTTCCCCTAAGAAGTATATGATGAAGAATTCACTGAGGGCATAGAAGGTACTGAAAAGCCCCTCAAAAGGACAAATATCTTCTGTTATCATACTTAATTATTATTCTTTGGACTCTGCTATAATCAACTTTTGAAAGCCTGATATTCTAGTCCTGATGACTCTAATGAACTATTTCCATTCTTTCCCAGATGAATACCTTCAATAGCTCAAAGCAAGACCAAAAAACTTCAGAAACTAAGACTTTCAATTTAGCTCTCAGAGATAAACGCTAATTTCTATGGTAGCTTAATCTATAGCTATTTTAAACTTAATATGAAAAGAAAAATAAATATTTTCAATATAATTGCATAATACTACATTTTTTAAAAAACAAATTGTGCTTCCAGGCCTTGTAACATTTATATGTAAAGATTTCCATGGAAAGGCTACAGATTTTTTTTTTCAGACAGTCTAGCTCTGTTGCCCAGGCTGGATTGCAGTGGTGCAATCTCGGCTCACTACAACCTCTGCCTCCCCAGGCTCAAGCCGTCCTCCTCTCTCAGCCTCCCAACTAGTTGGGACTACAGGTGCTTACCACGTTGCCTGGCTCACTTTTGTATTTTTTGTAGAGATGGAGTTTTGCTGTGTTTCCCAGTCTGGTCTCAAACTCCCGGGGTCAAGCAATCCAACTGCTTCAGTTTCTGAAGTGCTGGAATTACAGGCATGAGCCATTGTGCTTGGTTGGAATGGCTATCAAATTTTTTAACCTGATTCCTATTATTAGATATTGATTTTAATGCTACTAGCAATATTATATTAACAGCACATTTCCAGTTCTCATAGTGAATATAAAATTTGGATTATGGAATTGAATTTGTCAGTGTTGTCTGATGAAAAAAATACTGCTCGAGAGTACAGGACCTAAATTCTGGAACACTGAATGAATGAATGGTCTTATGAAAACCATTTTTTTCTGAGCCCAGTTCTTTTTGTTAATCCTCTGCCTTATCTAACCCCAAGGTCTGATGATTCACTAAAAGGAAGGGAAAACAATTTAAAGGTTGTATAAAATTATAAATTCTTACATAGAAATACAGAGAAAAAGGAAATTCAAAGTATAAATTTTTCATTCTATTAAAACATTTTTCTGTTGATACATGCAGATCTAACTCAAGAATTCTAGAACCTTAAAATTGGAAGATACCATCTCAGCCAAGTTGCAACATAATTTTCGCAGTGTTTGCTATTCAGTGTTCAGGCTTCTGTAAATGAGTTCATCATTTGCAACTATATCTGAAAGCAAGACTGGCTTTAACCTACTGGACTTACAGTCTCCAAACACCTCACCTCAAGTATAAAGTGATATTATTCATTATATTTTCCTCATAGGTTAGTAATATGTCATGTAGTGGCATGACATAATGCTTTTAGTGACTTGGCTAGCATCTGGCACACAATAACTATTTAATACGTGTTAGCTACTAATATCAGTAATGTTAAGGACAAATCAAATATATATTAAGTGTATAGCATTTGTGTCCGTTCTTGGGGAAATATACTATGTTCACTTATTCTACGTATTTTACTTTTATAAACCATTAACATATACAAAGGCCAGATATTTTTAAATAGATTTCTTACAAAAATACAACTCTAGAAAATATTCATTAACAGAAAATGCAGACGTGAGAGCTTGGTTTGTGTTTTATAATTTTAAGTGTTTTGTAGATCATGAAATACTCTCAACATAAAAGGAAGGTAAAGAAATCAACCTCCTCATAAACTACAGTTGTCTATTTTTTCATTATAGTAATTACAGACATCACCCCAAATCATCCTATAAATATTTGGCAACGCTAATTTTTTTAATTCCATCAGATGTAATTATTCAATTTCCTTAAAAGTCATTCTTACCTGATTTGAAAAAAATATAATAAATCCTACTATATGTATAAATATATATATGATGTAGATATTGAGAGACACAAAATATCATCTCCTATCTAGAAATTTTGAAGTGTACACTGCATTAAAATTCTTAAAATGCAAAACTAGTTTGCAAAAAGATCAAATCAATACACAAACATAATAGTTTGAATGAGGGAAAAGCTGTATATTGAGCTAAAATTCTTTGCTGCTTCATTCATGCCCTTTTCACCTTTCCAATTTTCTTGCTTTATCATTAGCTTTCTTTAACTCATGATAGGAATTACACAATATGTTTAAATTGTCACCTCTGCCAGAGATAAGAAAGGAAATAAGCAACCTACAAATGCAGTACCTTTTTTAGTGTCTGAGCCAAAGAAGCAAACTGTGATGTGTATAAGGGCTCCCGTTTTAACTGGTAAAGGCAATCTTCTGTGTCCTGAGGGGATTTATGTAGCCATAGATACTCTGAGCTGCTGTACTCTTCTGTTCCCAGCCATGTGGACCCTGGCATTCTGATAGGCCTCTAGTGTAGTTCTTGGTACACTGATTTTCAATGGCGTTGGAGCCCAAACTGCAATCTCAGCTTAGTTTCTGCCCAACTAGGAAAAGTAATGATTACTGTCTGTTGAATCACTCTGTGTTATATCCACTTGGATTATCACATTTAACATTCATGCCCATCCTTTTGATGTAGTAAAAACTTGATCATAATCCTGTATAGTAAATGATGAATGTGGCACTTGTGCTCAGGCTTCTGTCTGACTTCAAAATCTGTAACTGTGGCTATTTTTATTACCATGTCCTTCCACCTTAATGGAGCTATTGGAAAAGAAAATATTTTACAATCTCATACACTTTTAAAACATCTGGAATTTCTCTTTCATATCCAAAAGATACAAGAGTAGCCCGTAGAAAGGTTTAGGGATGATTAGACAGAAAAACGTTTATTTTACCTTATGAAATATTTAATGAAACACATGCTGGAGTCATGTGCTAGGTACTGGGTTGGATACTAGAGATTTGGTGATAAATTTCTCATTGTCCCCCCCATTTAGTTGCTGACAATGGTGCTGGGAGGCAGACATGCAAACAATGTGATACAACATTTTCTGGAGATCACCTGCGGACCCAGGCAAGACAACTACAATATAATCATGGCTAGGCTAGGCAGGACAGCAAAAAAAAAAAAAAAAAAAAAAAAAAAAATTAGCCAAAGAGGCAACTTCTAAACTGGTTCTTTAAAGTTAAAGAGGAGCTTACCAGGCAGAGAAAGGTAAGGTAGATATAGAAATAGAACATTTCAGGCAGGAGATATTTTATGAGCAAAGGAAAGAAACTAAGGATAGCATTTATATAGATGAAAATTGTATAATGAAATATAAGTAGATAATGAAATTAAATGGAGAATATTAGACAAGATTGGAAAATATAAAATTAGCCATAATTCCTCATTAGAATGGTATTTAAGGTAATTTTTTTTTGTTTTGTGTTTGGAGCAGGGGGAGAGGAAGGTGGGTAATAGAGAGGTTACTTATATTTATATTAGGAGCTCAAGAAAATATATGCCAAAACTGAAAGGAGCAGGTACTTAAAACTCTGCCAGACAATGCTTTGGCAATGCTTGGAGATAAACACCTATTCAAAAGCACTCTCTTGTATTAAACCGGTGTTAACTTTGTAATGCCTTAGAAGATAAGTAAAATTGTTATATTACTTTTTTTCAGTAATGCATTTTTTACTGCATTTACCTGCCTTAACAAATATAGATCCATATAAAAGAACTTCTTGCATTTCCAGAAATGTCTGTAAAGCTGCAATAGCAAGTTTTGTTCTTATGGGCTGCTCTGTATAACTGGTTAGGTTCAAGGTTGGCATCTTTTTGTAGCTTGCAATATGAATTTTGCAGCTAAGGATTTAAAAATGTGGATAAGGCAAGAAGTCTCCTTCATTCTTTCTCCAAATGTTCCTGCTTCAAGTGACTAATCCTATTTTTTATAAAACCAGGATGATTTCTGTAAGCTTATTTTGTGGAATGAAAAAAAACGTTTAAGCTTTTTCATTTTGTATTCTTTACAGCACAGAGCACGTTTCTGGCCTTTGGTTGAACTGATGAAGCATCCCAATCCAGTTGTAACTTTGCTATTCTGCAGAGTTGGAAAGTCTGCCAATATCTTCCTGCAAGTGAGCTTTTCTCATGTCTTAAACATTAATTCTGTGTGGTTAAAATCAGTTCGTTACCCCAGCAGCTTCTGTACTGACCTCTTGTGAAAAGTGGAATCATTTTCTTTGAAGGAACAATGCTGCACATTATAAGTTTGAGAGGCATTACTTATCAAAATTGGTTTTGAGAACTACATTAGGCACTGTAATCACTTTTGCTTTAACCATTAAACATAATTCTCAAAATTCCAGAGGTGACGAAAAGTCTGTATTATTTACCCATATTTTCCTCGTTTGTTTTTTCTTCTTTTCTGATGTTCCAAATTTCCTTCTTTTGTTATTTCCCAATAGTATGGGTAA
Organism: Plecturocebus donacophilus; assembly: GCA_004027715.1. NCBI lineage: Eukaryota > Metazoa > Chordata > Mammalia > Primates > Pitheciidae > Plecturocebus > Plecturocebus donacophilus. The sequence goes on from PVKP010009684.1 coordinate 48,764, forward strand.
TGTGTCATTTAAATTTTGTCCTAAATATTGTCTTTATCAAAGAACACTACATAATCCAACATATCTTCATTGTCATTAATAGGTACTAGGAGACATTATTTTAAAACATCTTGCTTGCATTCTCAGAATGTGACACAACATTAGGATTTTATTGCTGCATGATTAGCTCAGACTTTCTGATGTTAAACAATGAGAGCAACTATGAAAATGTCTGAATTTTATTCTAATGGATTTCAAATTGAAAATCTATTGAAATGCCCTCTTTTCCTCTAGAATCTCTACTGCTCATCTGCCAAATGTAAATCAAGATGGGCACACTTTAGAGTGAGACTCTCCTGAAACTTACTGACTTTCTTTATAAATCTCTGCATTTTAGGCAGTATACTTAATAAAGGTGTTGCTTTGATTTCAAAAATATATGAGCTGTCCCTCATCAATGCACACATTATTCTATTAAATGAATATATACACACACTCACTGCTTCAGTTACTATAGTTGTATAAAAATATGTGACAGAAAATAATTTTATTAAATTTATGGATTCTTTGGGTCAAGAATTTTGGAAGATCACAGTGGTGATGTCTTACCTTTGTGCAAGGATATCTGTAACCTCAACCAGGATATCATGAAATGACCTCACACCTGATGTCTATAGCCTCTACCAGGAAGACATGAAATGACCTCAGACCTGGCAGCTGAAATCATCTGGAGGTGTCTTTATTCAGATGTGTGGTGGCTGGTGCTGGCTTTCATCTGGGCCTCCAGCCCTGCTGTTCCAGCTGGAACAGCACCACACCTGACTTATCCATGCAGCCTCTTTGTATGTGTCAGTTTGAGCTTCCACAAAAAAAAAAAAAAAAGAGCCAAGTGGAAGCTAGATTGCCTATGACTTAGCCTTGGAAGTCTCCTGGCATCATTTCCGCTGATATCACAAGCACTCAGATCAAGTTGGAAGGAATATCAAAGTCACATTTTAAGAACAACATGTGAAATAAGAGATACTACTGTGGTCATTTTGGGAAAATATAAACTCTCTCTCTCTCTGTCTCTCTTTCTCTTTCTCTCTCTCATACACACACACGCACATGAAATGTTTGAATTTTAGAAACAAAGATGTCTTGTATTAGCATTTATTTATGCAAAACATTTTATTATTAATCTCTACACCTACTTAGATTTCTATGTTTTTTACTTTTTTTTCCTGTTTCAGCCAAAAGTGATACTTACTGTTAAATGTGAAAGAATCTGCAAATACATTATAAAATAATCTTTTACCCAGTCTGCTATAATGACATTTGAACCTATCCCATACCTCTAGACATTAATCTCTATTGTCACCAGTTAATCGTTTTCAAACATAAATCTGACTGTATCAATTATAACTCTCTGATATTAAAAAAATTCAAGGAAAAGAAACAGCTCACAAGATGATTTTCCAAATCCTTAGAATGCAATTTTGTTTTGTTTTTTGTTTTGTGACAGAGTCTTGTTCTGTAGCCTAGGCTACAGAACATTGCAACCTCTGCCTCCCAGGTTCAAGCCATTCTTATGCCTCAGCCTCCTGAGTAGTTGGGATTACAGGCATGCATCACCACACGCAGCTAATTTTTGTGTTTTTAGTAGAGATGGGGTTTCACTATGTTGGCCAAGCTGGTCTCAAACTCCTGACCTCAAGTGATCCCCCTGCCTCAGTATCCCAAAGTGCTGGGTAGAATGAAATTTATTAAGATACTTCGAAACTGTCAAACTACCTTTGTTCCATTTTTCTTAAAATGAAACGTTCTCCCTCTAAACCTTCACTATTGTATAACTTACTTCCTAAGAACACATCTTATGATTTAATTATGCTATATCTTTACTAATGCAGTTTCCTTTTTCTAGAGTGGTCTTTCTTTTCCTAAACTGTATTTTCCTCTACCTACCTGTCAAATATTTGGATTCTTCAAGCTCAAGGTATAGCCATCTCTACCACTAACTCCCCTCACATGAAATCACTTCATACAAATAATCTTTCACAACTTATAGCACTGTAGCACTGTAACATTTGGTTACCTGCCTGATTCCTCTGTTACACTATGAGCCTTCTAAGAGTAGGAATCAAGTACTAAATAATAACATATGTTCATCAATTTATACTGAATATTTATATGCCATGAGAGATATTTAGCAATGGCAAGTGAGATGCACTTGGCTCCAGTCACCTGAAAGCCTGTAGGCTAATAGCAAAAAGAGATAACAGTAGATATAGTTCTTCTTTGTCCTGCACATGTACCATGTGCCTTATGCCATGGTTTACTCTTCCACAAAAAGGCACAGACAGTTTCAAATTATCTAGTTTTATTGAAAACAAAGAAAAAGAATATGCATATCTTTAAAAGGTATACATATAGATTTTAAATGAGATATATTGAAAAAATGCTTACTATCCATGAGCTATACTATCTTTTGCTCAGTCACAAAAGAAGAAAATGTATTATTTTTCCACATTACCAAACTATTTTTCCTAGTTCTTGCTTCAAATGCCCTCGGCTTTGAAATTCACATCATCACTATTTATTCCTCGTTATTCTTCCTTCTCCTGTCATCTCATCCTTTTCCCTTTCCTCCCTAGTCACTTATTGTCATTTACTATAACTCTCGGATAATTTCCTTATTTCAGCATCAATTCTTATTATCCTCACTCTTTATGACTTGAAAATCTACTCAAGATCATCTGACTGGATGGTAGAACTATTTACTAAAATATAGAATATAAGAGAAAAACGAGGGTAGTAATGAATTTATACTTCAAGGTCTTTTATGACATCCAAGTAAAGTGGATCTAGAGCTCAGAAAAAACCTAAGGAATAAATAATAGAAATACTTATAGAAAAAGAAATAAATTTATCTTCCTAGTAATTGATAATTAATATAGCTACACATACAGCCATAGTTAGGTGATTTTTATGAAGACGAAGTAGAGAGTTGAGGATGAATCTTGAAGCAATATTTGTTTACTTGACATATATAAGATGAATGCAATATGATCACATTATAAATTTGGGATATGTACATAAAGATTTCTTTGGGTCCTATACCTAGTATGGCAAAACAGAGACTGTAACTTCAGATTTCTTTGTTTTGCCATAAATTTTCTTTCCCACTTTAATATACTTCAGAACTTTCTTTCCATATTTCTTCTCTAATGTCTTGTCACTTTTCTCTACCTTCCTTTGAAGGAAGTACTTGTTACTAAGGGAATTGTCAAAGGTCTTTAGTATGTCAAATATGAAAGCTAACAGTCTTGTTCATCACCTGTTATCTCTCTCATGAAGAAACAAGATAAAACTAGAAAAGCAATAACAATTACCAGATGAGTAGTGTAGGAGTATGCTTAACTAGTATAAATTTCCCCCTACTTTTTTTTTTAAAAACATGTTGCTCTGGATCAAATTTCCAAATACCATCTGCAAGAAAAACAACATCCAGCACATCTCTGACTAAAGAAAATAGAAACTACAATAGAACATTCATTCGCAAGCCTAGAAATATCCCCAACATATCAAAATACCACCCACAGCCTAGAAAAATAAAACACAACCACCCACATTCCTTCCCACCTCCAGCATGACTCAAACACACACATTCTTTTTAACCACAATTACAAAGAATATCTCCTTAGTTAAAAAAAAAAAAAATATATATATATATATATATATATATATTATTCCTAAAGTCAGCAATAAAATATAATGTATTATGCAGTTACAACAGGTGAAATGTTTTTTGGATTTAAATAAAGAAAGTTGAGATATATGTGTTTTACATAAAAGTTATAAATGTTTTCTTAATTGATAAACCATCATCTTTCACATAATATATGCTAAATCAATGTCTTTTGAACATAACTGAAAAAATGTTATAATATTTCACTGTAGAATTCACACTGATATCACAATACTAAATTACATAAATTAGGGCAACGTTGTTGATAATCTAGACAACCTCTGCCCTATGGTGAGCCATACAGGAAAGAATCTCCATTTATGAAGCAAAACACATCGCTTTAACAAAATGAATATAAATTTGCTTTTGAAGGCAGCAGATGATGCCAAAATTTCTTATATAAATTGCAATTTAATTATTATGATTTATACCCGGTAGTGCTAAGTTTATATTCACCTATGAGGAAAGAATGTTAGTTTTTGAAATATTTGAAGTTAGAGAAAACTTAGCTATAGTTAATGACCCTCAGATTTGAATATGCTTATACATAAACATGTGGGTATATATCTAAATTTAATGTCTATGTAATATTAGAAAGGTTATCATAAAATTGTGGAGTGATTTATATTATGAATCTTGCATTTTACTGTTATTCAATTAAAATACTCTCTGAAAAGTTCTTTACCTATACTATACATTGGACTGAAATAATCAAACATAGAAAGCAGGGGATACACAATAAGTCTGTAGAGGAAAAAGTTCTAATAGTTGGTGATGATGGGAGTGGCTGGAAAGAGAATGAGCCAAAACTCAGTGCCAGAAAGACAAACAAAAACAAAACATCATCTCATCCTACATATCTAATCACACTTGCTGATTATTCATAATTTAATCTTTAAAATTTCTCAATATTTAGCTTCAGTTGCTTGTTCTTTTCCTTGCACAGACTTTTGCTCCTGATTTTCTTTATTCTCATGTTTTCAACTATCATCTTGATATAGAGATCTTTATCAGTGACTTCTAACTAAATTCTAGTTTAAATTTTCTAGTGCCCCATCATCCATTTCCACTGACAGTGCAATTAAACTTTGTTCAAAACAATTAAATTTAAGTGAGTTTTCTCTTCTGAGATGTGTTTTCATTATAACCAGGATACTATTCATAATACTACCAAGAAAATATGAATCCCACAAATAAACTCATACCATTTTGAGCCTCTACCACATCAAGTACCTAGTTATTCATTTTGCTTGTACTATTTCATTGTCTCCCAATTATCCAATGAGGTAGCAATAATCATTTCCAGTTTTTTTTTTGCAAATGAAGAAACACATGAGACCTTAAAAAAATTAAGTGGCTTGCATAAGGCCAATTGTTAGGGAAGAAAATTGGTGATGAAATGAAATAGATTATTTATTGATACATAAGTGTACATATTTATAGGATACATGTGATATTTTTATACATGTACACAATGTGTAATGATCAAATCAGGGTAATTAAGAATATCCATAACCTCAAACACTTATCATTTCTTTCTGTTGGAAACATATCAAATCTTTTCTTCCAGCTATTTTGAAATATATAATAGGTGTTAAATAGTTAATAGTCTGGAATGGATTTTAATCTAGGTCAACATTACTTTAAATATTTAACCACATAAATTTTATTATTTATCATTAACTGTGTCACCTATTTAAAATAAGTTAACAGCCAGGCGTGGTGTCTCACGCCTGTAATCCCAGCAGTTTGGGGGGCCGAGTGGGTGGATCACAAGGTCAGGAGACCGAGACCAGTCTGATCAACATGGTGAAACTCTGTCTCTACTATAAATACAAAAAAAAAAAAATTAGCTGGGTGTGATGGTGAGTACCTGTAATCCCAGCTACTTGGGGAGGCTAAGGCAGGAGAACGGCTTTAACCCGGGAGGCAGAGGTTGCAATGAGCCAAAATCGCACCACTGTGCTCCAGCCTGGGTGACAGAGCAAGACTTACTTTTCATTATCAATGAAAGCAAGTCAAAGTAGAAATTTTATTTGAACTACATTTGGCAATAAAAATAGAGAGATAAATATTGTTATAACCAAACAATCCTGTTGGGCAGGATTATCTGAGTTAAGCCCCTTGGGAAAAAGTAAGGATATGTAGGTTGGATGATGTGAGAGTGAGATGGTTTCTTAGACTGAGTAACTGAATTTGGAGTCACCCGAAGGTAAGTTACCAAAATTTGGCTCAACAAAATCCCATGTTTAAAACAACATATAATTTCATTGTAAAAGATTTTATTATTGTGCAATTTTGACATAGAAGAGTGATATGACTTGATGTCTGCAAGTAGTAAAGTAAATTGGCATTCTAAAGCATAGAGTGATTTTGAAAGAGTTAAAATCAATGTTCTTTTTCTGATTGGGAGAGGGATGCTTTCTAGTACTGGGCTTTCCATTAAAAAAGAAATAGCAACAAACTTTTCCTCAATTTTTGATAGCTAACTGAGATGAACTGATGTCAAATGTGAAACATTTGAAGAACCAACACCTTAGCCAACAAAAATGTCAACGATTTTTTTGAATTAAATTCCATGAAATATTATGTGCATTAAACTTATGCTGTTAAAAAGACAGATAATACACCATAGAAAGATTCTATATAAATAATCATTTTTAAGGAAACAGTAGTGTTCTGTATTATACCTTTTACATTATGATAAAACTTACTTTTGCTAAATAATCTATTCCTTGATACAGGTCAATGTTAAATTACTATAGTGTACTGTTTGCAAATCAATCAAAACTCACTCAGGTAAACAGAAATCATGTTTTCATGAATATACCTGTCCCATCAGTGGTTATATGTAAGTTGGTGAACACACTAAATATATTCCCTTAAATGTGGATTCCTTTTTTTAAAAAAATAAAGCTTTTCTGGATTAGGTCATATCAATAGTTCCCTATAACTCTGTTATTTTAAGCTAAATATCAGTTATAAGATAAATAATATTTATATAAAAATCATTAGCAAGTACAATTTTGCAGAGGACTTTTATTGAGTCATAACATGAAAAACTGACAAAATTTTCAAATTCTATTTTCTATCTTTTTAGTTCTTTCTTTAGTAGTATGATGCTTTCATTCTACACTCAATAATTTTAAATTAACTATAAGTAATTTAAAACACTATTCTGTTAATACTTTTTTTCCATTTGATATAACATGGTTAAGCATGTGTTCCCACAAGGTGGTGCTCTTTATTTAAAAATTACAACAGGAAGCAGTTTTGTTCTATATTAGCACAGTGCTCAATGATGATACAGATTCAGCATGATTTTAAGTGGCCAAATGAGCAGTGAAAATGCATACTGAAAAGTTATTTTCATTTGATTTGTATTTTTTTATTCTAAAAGCACAAAACATTTTGGTAGTAATTTTCAGTTAAGAATGTAGAGGTTTTAAAAGATCAGGGTTGACAACTGAATAGGAAAATGCATTGTAGCCATAAACAAAAACACAGAGTTGAGGAACAGTAAAAAGAAACAGTAAAAAGGAACAGTAAAAAGAAAATTTTGACTGAAACAGAAGTTCTTCTCCGGAAATAAATGAAAGCTAGAATATGACATAGAAATACTGTATTTAAATATTAAGCTAAGTACAGAAGACTCTAATATTAATAATATTAATATTAGCTTCTAATATTAAGCTAAGTACAGAGGACTCATATACTAAGTACACTTTATTAACCTGAATTCAGGAATTGGGAAGGGAAAGGAAATAAGGAAAGAGGGAAATAGGAAGAGTAGGAAGGAAGAAAAGGAAGAGAAAGAAGGAATGGAAGGAAAGGGATGGGATGAAGGAAGGAGAAAGAGAAAGAATAAAAAGAATTTTAAAAAAGAAATTGAATCGTGATATTAATTTTACTAATCATATTTTTCAGATATTATATTTCCTGAGTGTGCAATCCCTCAGTTCCTTCAAGACTCTTAAAGTGTTAGATTTCACCCTGCTGAGACCCAACTTAATGTTCAAAATTTTACACTATTTGCTTACACCACCCATCAGGACAAACGAAATTATTTCTCTGGTAAACAACTAAATGAAGAATAATATGTACCAACACTGAAAAAAAAAATAGATGGGAGTTCTATTTCCAGTTACGATGTAAAAAATTTTGAAGGGAATATTGCTTCCAGGCTAAAAAATGAGCAAGAGCTAGGTAATCTAGACAAATATTAATTTTTTCTTAAACATTCAGCAAGTTGAATACTTAAGAGATCCCTCTGAGGTGAACAAAATTCCAAAGGTTGATAAGCTCCTCTGAAGAAAGACAGGACACACAAACTATTTAATTATCAGCAGAACATGGAGCAGAGTGAAAGCAGCCATAAACGTGGGTGGGAGGAAGGCAACTAACATTTTTAAAATTCTTAAGACCTAGCATGGACTATCATGAGAAGTCAGAATTCCTGAGGGTGCCATTCCAGGGGAGCCTGCACCTGCTTGGCCACCAGATCTTGTACAAGATGGGCTCAACTGCTCCTAGAGATAGGTAGAAAAAGAGAACAAGACAATCTGCTACTAGGGGAAGGGCAAGATCCTGTCTAGCATCCAACATTTAGTCCTGCTTTGATAACTAAAGCCATCTGCCTATAGGAGACAGGAAACCCTTCCACAAGACTCAGGCAAAGACTGGCTGCACTTGGCAAAGGGACAGGGGACATTCTTATCCCTTCCTCCCAGGCCAAGGTCAGCTGCCCTTAAGAGAGGCATAGAAGCCCTCCTCAACCAGCACTGTATAGAAGGAAAACCCATCTGCTACTGAGAGAAGAGCAAGACACTTAATCTCAGAAATCTACAATAATGTAGTGTATTGCTGTAGAGGAAAGGCAGGAAATCAGCCTGTAGAAAGACCAAACCCTTCAAGGCAGTGGTCAGCTGTTTTGGAGAACTAAAGAAATTGATTACACCCTAGATGCACCCTAGACCCTCTAGAGAAGAGGAAGGGAAATGAAGAAAGACCCAGTGCTGAGGTTTGGTGCAGAGAGCTAGCGTAAGACTGGGACTGGAGGAAGTAGAACTATGAAGTCTCAGTCTCCCCTTCCTCTTGCTCCCACCATGAGACTTGCAATAAGCAGCAAGCCACAATAGTCTATTGCTAGGGAAGGCACAAGAATGCAAAGAGAAAGCCCCCACTCCACTTTGCACACAGACATGAAGAGACTTCTGAAAGTTAAAAATGTGACAGGAACATTTAGACAAACCTCTGACATTCCAATACTCATGCAAATTACATCGGTGCAGTCCATAAATGGAAGAATTTTAAGCCTGTGTTGCACTAAATGTGTCCATAGAGACACTAAAGTCCAAATGAAGCTCAGCTACTTTCTGCTAACTCAACCTCCAAGTTACTGGCCTGCTAGATAAAGGGGAGTGGACATTTAGGAATATAAATATTTACCTCAGTGTCGTCTGTGTTTTTTCACCAATGCAATGTTTAATATGGAAGGCAGGAGGGAAGGAATGAAAGAAGGAGGAGAGGGAAATGAAGGGAGGGAGGAGAGAGGCAGGGAGGAAAGGAGGAAGGAAAAAGGTCCTAGTGTAAAGCAATAAAAGAGTCCATAGAACAAGAAACATAAAAATTCAGGATGATGACCTTTTCAGGCAGAGACAAGTCTACAGAACCAGAAACAGAAATTCAAGATCATGATCCTTTCAGGCAGAGATTTTAAATTAACAGTTATTGATATTTTGAAGAAACTAGTAAAAAAAAAAAAGTGGACGTGTATAAACAAATGGAAAATTTTCAACACTAATTTGGAAACTATAAACATAAGAATCAAATACAAATATTAGAAAAGGAAAATCATCAGATATTTAAACATTCCCTTGATTGGACTTAGTAGGAGACTAGACATAGTAAAGGAAAAATCAGCAAACCTGAAAATAGATGTATAGAAGTTATCCACACTGAAACATATTCAGGAACAAAAAAAAAAAAAAGGAAAAACAGAAAACAGAACATCCAAAGGCTGTAAGACAGTATCAAATGGTCTTATATACAAATAAATTTTCAAAAAATAATGAGAAAAGACAAATCATATATTCAAAAAGTTCAGAGAATTCTAAGAATGAGAAGAGGAAAAGCATAACCAGGAAAATCATAGTAAAATTAGTAAAAACAGATATGCAGAAAGAATCTTGAAGATGTCATCAAGAAAAAACGAGGAACAATGATTAAAAATTAAAGGAGGCTTCTGTCAGAACCATTGATAGGTAGAAGACAATGGAGCAACACTTAACCAAAAAAAAAAAAACAAACAAAAAACTCTCTCCAGAATTCTATAAATGAAGAAAATACTTTTATCCAGAATTATATAAAAAATATAATACCTCATGACCCACTATATTTTAGTAAAAGAATAAGGTTATTTCAACAACTGAAATCAATTTATACAATTCACTAGAAAAGAAAACTCACATTATTTTCTCAATCAATAAAAAGCCAGAAAGACAAATTAATAAAATTAAAACCAATTCACACACACAAAAGAACTTTTAGCAAACTAGGAATATAAAATAACTTGCTCAGTTTGAAAGGGGAAAGTTATTAAAATAGCATGAAATGCAACAAAGTAGAATATTTCATAGAGGACATACATCTATATAAAAGAAGCTATTAGAACTAATAAGTGTATACAGTAAGACTGCAATATACAAGATTATAAATATCTATAGTAAGTCTATATGCTATCAATAAAAATTGGAAATTAAAATATTAAAACAATTTTGAGAGAATTTTAAATAAATGGGGGATATTCCATATTCACAGATCAGAAGATTAAATATGGATGATATCACTTCTCCCAAAACTGATTTATATATCCAGTGCAATCTCAGTGGCTCTCATGTAGGTTTTTTTCTTTTTTATGTAGAAATTGACAAGCTGATTCTAAAATTTACTCATAACATGAAGGCTTTATTAAGTAAAACAATATGAAAAAATAAGAATAAAACTGTAGATCTTTCAAGTGTTAGTATAAAATTGAAGCAATCACGACTCTTTAGTATTGGCAAATAGATAGACTTATAGATCAATGGAAAAAATAAGAGTCGAAAACAGACCAAAACATATTTGGTCACTTGATTTTGGCAGAATTACTATGGCAATTTAAGGGAGAAATGATAGTTTCTTTAAAGAAATGGAACTGGAACAATTGGATAACCATATGAGAAAAAAATGAATATTTACATGCCATATAAAAAATTAATAATTCACAGATCATAGATCTAAATGTCAGAGCTAAATTCATAGATTCTAAAAGAAAAAGCAGGAAAAAAATCTCTGTCACCTTTACTTACAGAAAAACTTCTATATAGGCCTCCAAAACAGGGAAAAAATTAAACTAGACTTAATCAAAATTAAAATTGCTCTTTATTTGTGGTCTTTATTTGTAAAGTAAGATGTACAGTTACACAGTCTGTAAGGTTATTTCTAGTTCTACATTTCTATGAGTCTAAAAGTGGGATGACTGTGAAAGACCAGTTCTACCCTGGGGATGAGCCAAATTTGAAATTGGCTATTTGTTTATAGCCTTCTTTACTCCTCACTTGAATTTTACATATAAATACTATTTTTAAAAACCCATACTAAACTGGCTACAAAATTTAAAACAGAATGCCATTGAGGCCTTCTGCTCATGAAGCTATAAGAAGCAGTTTGAACTAGAATTGTGGCCTTAATTATTATCATTAGCAATTTGCTTCAGAATTCCACTTCTATCTCATCTTACATAGCAAAAAAAAAAAAAAAAAAAAAAAACCATAAAGACTAAAGACAGAAATGTCAGAGAGCTACTCAGAATGTATTGCTGAGAAAAATTTTCCCTAAGATATTAGGTAAAAAGTCCTGAATGCAGTCATTTGACTAATGAGTCCTCATTTATATAAAAATAAATCAGTTGTATCAATTACTGTGGGCAATAGAACATGGCTCCCCACTTCCCTATTTTTCCTTAGATAAGATTCATAAATTTTTCTTCTCACAGCTACATATTTAGTGTCCTTTACTGTACATTTTTCTTCTAATTTGCTTCAGTGTTGGTTTGGTCTTATATTTCACTCTTCCTCTCTTTCTATTCTCTCTCTCTCTCTCTCGATGGTCTCACCATTCCCATATCATTAGATATTATTTACATACTGTTATCCCTGAAATTTATATCTCAATCCATATGAAGAATTCATACACACCAAACGAAAGAACATTCCCCTTTTTTTCCCACTCCCAGACCCACCCAAATCTCTTTCTTATGTTCCCTGTTTTGGTAAATGTCATGAGCATCTATCCAGTAGTTTCCCAGACTTAGGAGCCATCTTTAATTTTTTCTCAATAAACAAAAGTGAATCCATAAGCAAGTCCTCAATTCTAACTTCATAATATATCTCAACCCAATTCATTTCCCTACTGCTATGACCCTAAACCAAAGTGCCACCATTTCTTACCTGGACTCCTGTATTAGCCTAGCCCTTTACCAGATTCTTTTTGCTTCGGTCCTTGTTCTATTTCACTTAAATTTTAAGAACAAACAGTATAATATTTTTAAAATATAAATCTTGCCATGTAATTCCCTCACATAAAACTCTCATATCATTTTCCATAGTACTTGGAATAAAATCCAGACTCCTACAGAATCTAGAATGATTAGCTGTTGCCTCTCATTCCAGTCCCATTTTATGTCACTTTGCCTTTAGCTTACTACATTTCTGTCACAGTTAGATCCTTTGGTCCTTGTCTTAGTATCCTAGGGGCGCTGTAACAAACTACCAAAAATGCCAGTACTGGATCCCAGAAGTCAAAACCAAGTTGTCAGTAGCTTTGTTTCCTCTTAGAAGCTCCAAAAGAGCATCTCTCCCATGCCTTTCACTAAGGTTCTGGTGGTTGTTAGCAATCCTTGGCATTCCATAGCTTGTAGAAGCATCATTCCAATCTCTGTCTCCATTTCACATGGCATTATCCTGCACCAGTCATTAGATATAGGACCCACCCTAAATCCAGGATGATTTTAATATCATTAACTAATTGCATCTATACGGACCATATTACCAAACAAGGTCACATTCTGAGGTTCTAGGTGAATGTAAATTTTGAGGGGACAATACTTAACCCACTGCATTTCTTCTGCTAATCTTCAGATGGTCTACCTTCTGAAAATTACTTCCTCAGAGAAGCCTTCCTTGACCTCCTTCCTTTCTTAATCAAAGCTCCCTGTTGTTTCTGTCACAATGCCAGCCAAACATGTATGATTTCACTAGCATATTTTGAATATGACATATGTATATATCAATACATACTAAATATAGATATGAGTAAACATCTATAGTAAATATATGTATGGAAGTGTATATACTTTGTGTTATCAGCTAAAAATATGAGAACATTTCTTAATTTAACTGTCATGCCACAAAAAAAAACTAGTAAGAAACAACTGGAGTATTTAAGGAATGGAAAAAAATAAAATCATCTGTAGAATGAAAAGTAGTAGGGAGGAAGAAAAAAGATCTTCAAATTAAAAATAATAATAAAACACGATAAAATAATGTAAAGGAAAGATGCAAAGTAATAACACTTTGTATTATATACATGTTTTTAAAAAAAAAAAGTCTACTTTATACTGATCTTTTTTTAGGCTGAGAGATAGTAGTCCCAATATTAACAAATGTAAAATAAATAAAACATAATTGTAAGTAAAAACTTCAAGACACTTATCAACATTTTAAAAGCCAACTAACATAAAATCCTAACTAATTTGTATGGATAATGTATGGATCTTGGTGATTTGTTTATTGAATTAAATTTATGCACAGAAGAACCAAACAAAAAAATTACTTCTTAAGTCTTTCTCCTAGCATGTTTTCCTGTCTATATAATGAGTATATTGACCTAGCATTTCTGGAATAAACCCAACTATCTCCTGAGGTCATTCTTGTCTATTGCTTCATTTAATTAACTAATTATGAAATAAACATGAGCTTAGAAGAAGACCCTAAGCTCCAGATCAGAAAGCAGCCACACCCGCACCTTAATTGCAGTGCATTAAACACTAAGCAGAGGATTCATCTAAGATGTTCCCAGACTCTGAGATACTGAGATTGTTACTTTAAGCCATTAAGGTTGTAGCAATTTGTTACACAGCAATAGAAAACTAACACACCTAATAAAACAACTTGGGAAGCGCTTCTTTTTAATTGTCTGTTAGAGCTTTTAATAGATGATATAATTCCTTCCTTAAATGATTGTAGAATTCACTGGTGAAGCCATCTGGTCAGGATGTTTTCTTTGTGAGAGAAGATTTTTAAATGAAAATTTTCTTTATGTGAAACATCACCTGGATTTTTTATTTCTCGAATTAACTTGAAGTGTGTTTTCTAGGTATTTGTCCATTTCATGTACAATTTTAGATTCATAAGAATAAATTCTGTTCAAAATATCCTTTTATCTTTGATTGTCTGTAGAACCTATAGTGATATACTCTTACTGAGTTCTGCTATTGTTTATCTGCATCTTTTCACTTGTTTATGTCACTAATCCAACACAGTTAATTCCCCCCCAATATCAACTTTTGGCTTTGTTTATCCTCTATATTAAATATTTCAGTATATTTTATTAATTTCTGCTACTAACATCATTTTTTCCCCTATATAGTTTAGGTTTTATTTGCCCTTTTTCCCTAGGTTCTTAAGCTAAATACTTATAGAATTGATTTTTAGGCTTTATTTTTTCTAATATATATTTTTAAAGCTATAAATTTCTCTCTAACTTGACCTTTAACTGCCTTCCACATGTGTCAATATGTAGTATCTCAAAATAGATTCCAAAAAATTTTTCTCATTTTTACTTGAATTATTCTGTAGCCAAATGGGTTAACTAGAAGTGTCTATCTTGTTTTCCAAAAAATTTAGCACTTTTAGTTATTATTTTTAAATTTTTCATTTTCAGTATTAACTTCTAGCTGAACTCTGCTGTTAAAAGAAAATGTATTCTGTATGATTTCATTTCTTTGACAATTATTGTGTTTTTCCGTATATGGCCTAGATTTGGTCAATTTGGGGAAATAAAGTGCTCCAAACATATCAATGAGGCCAAGCTTATTTATCACATTGCTCAGATTATTATCCTCACAGATTTCATCTTCTAGTCCAATCAGGTATGGAGAGAAGTAAGATAAAACGTTCTACCATGATTGAGGCTTTTCTGTTCTCCTTTTGCTTCTGTTAATTTTTGTATGTATATTTCAAATGTATGTTGTTAGGTGCATAAACTTTTAAAATTTTTCTTTACCTAGCACACCAACTTCAATACTGAAATCTCTCTTTTTATATTAATTATTTGAAAGTCCATATTTATTGACATTAATGTAACTATGCAGGCTTTTTTTAGTTAGTATTTTATATGGTATATATTTTATATCATTTTAGTTTCAACCTTTATTTAATTCTATTTGTTCTCTTTTATCTGTTATTGCCTGTAGGATCTAGCTGTCTGTAGAATCATATTTTAGGATTTTTTTTGGTAAATACGTAGATTCAAAAACATTATTCTTGAATTGACCATTTTTCTACTTACATTTAATGCAATTGATTACATGCTTTTAAAATTTAGAACAATGATATTGGTTGTAATTGGCTTTTATTTAAATTCTTGGCCTTTTAGAGAACGGTGAATTAAATTAGGTGAAATCCAGTATTGAACAGGTGTATGAGGAAGATTTCTCTAGATTTTACCCCTACGCAATATGTCCATGTAACAAAGCTGCACTTGTACCCCTTAAATCTATAATTTAAGAAGATAAATAAAACTGATTTATGCAGGAAAAAGTTCTAGAAGAAAAATAGTCATTAGAAGACTATTTTTAGTCTTAAAATAGGGCATAAGACAATAGAAGGAAAATAGTCATTCATGTAGAGTAACCATTGTAATCTGCGATAAAGGAAAGGAAATTTTTTAAAAACAGGATTTTTCTGGATATGAAATTCTAGGCTGAAAGTTCTTTTCTTTAAAGATGTTGAATGTTGGCCCCCACTCTCTTCTGGCCTGCAGGGTCTCCACTCAGAGATCTGCTGCGAGTCTGATGGGCTTCCCTTTGTGGGTAACCTGACCCTTCTTTCTGGCTGCCCTTAGCATTTTCTTCTTCATTTCAACCCTGGTGAATCTGACAATTATGTGCCTTGGGGTTGCTCTTCTTAAGGAATATCTTTGTGGTGTTCTCTGTATTTCCTGGACTTGAATATTGGCCTGCCTTGCTAGGTTGGGGAAGTTTTCCTGGATAATATCCTGAAGAGTATTCTCCAGCTTGGATTCATTCTCTTCTTCTCATTCAGGTACACCTATCAAATGTACATTAGGTCTTTTCACATAGTCCCATATTTCTTGGAGACTTTGTTCATTCCTTTTTACCCTTTTTTCTCTAATCTTGCCTTCTTGTTTTATTTCATTGAGTTGATCTTTGACCTCTGATATCCTTTCTTCTTCTTGGTCAATTCGGCTGTTGAAATTTGTGCCAAACTAGTTTCATATCCAACCAAACTAAGCTTCATAAGTGAAGGAAAAATAAAATTTTTTGCGAACAAGCAAGTACTGAGAGATTTCATCACCACCAGGCCTGATATACAAGAGCTTCTGAAAGAAGCACTACACATAGACGGAAACAACCAGTATCAGCCATTCCAAAAACATTCCACCATAATGAAGAATCTACATCAACTAATGGCCAAAACAGCCAGCTAGCATTACCAGAAGCTGCAATTTTCGTCTCTGATAAAACAGACTTTAAAACAACAAAGACCATAAGAAACAAAGAGGGACATTATATGGTGGTGAAAGGATCAATGCAACAAGAAGAGCTAAGATTCTAAATATATATGCACCCATTACAGGAGCACCCAGATACATAGGGCAAGTTCTTAATGACTTACAAAGAGACTTAGACTCCCACACAATAACAGTGGGAGACTTTAACATTACACTGTCAATATTAGACAGATCAACAAGATAGAAAATTAACAAGGATATCCAGGACTTGAACTCAGACCTGCAACAAGTAAACTTAACAAATATTTACAGAACTTTCCTCCCCAAATCCACAAAACATACATTTTTCTCAGTATCACATTATACCTATTTTAAAAGTGACCACATAATTGGAAGTAAATCATTCCTCAGCAATTGCATAGCATTTCACAGGTTTAAATAAAATATTGGTTGGCTACTTGTTTATTATTTTCATCCCTTATTCCTTCCTGTCTCCATTGTTAAGCACAATTATTGGCATAAAAGAGGTTTTTAATACCCATTTTTAGACTGCATTCTAGCCTGGGCAATAAAACAAGAATCCCATTCTCTCTCCCTCTTTCTCTTCCTCTTTCTTTCTTTCATTCTTTTTCTTTCTTTTGTTCTTTCTTTCTACTTTTCTCTCTTTTTCTTTCTTAAAAAAAAATAGGATTTTTCTATAAAACTTTTCAGCATGCTTCAATCAAAATATAAACTCTTTCTATTAGTAAAATATAAGAATACTCAGAGGATTTGTTATATAAATGATTTAGTTACTTTCAGAGGACCTTGGTAAACTTTTGGTAAAATATTAAAAATTTAATATATAAAATTTTTAACTCTTTTCTTCCTATAATACTTATAAACCTTCCAAATGTACTTTAACGGCTTCAAATATCTCTTTGAAAAATAATTTAATAGCCTATTGTAAAATCTTTAGGGCATATTCCTATTATGTGGTATTCTTGAATCAACATAAATTTTAATCATAAGTAATAATTCTGCAGAATATCAACTTTGATTTATTGTGAATATACAATCTGATCCATTTTTAAAGTGCTCCTAGTGGTTACAATTAATTTAAGTGGAAAAAATGCATGAATTTCATGTTTTGCTGATTCATGTTTCCCTGGCTGTAAGCATTTAAAAAGACTGTCTAGTTACAGGTGAAAAGCTAGAACAAGTTATTTTCCTTCCAGATGAGTGCTCCTTAACACAGAGACACAGCTTCCCTGGAAGGTTAACGCTGCCGCCAATATTCTGGAGACCCAGGGAGGGGAAAGGGAAGAATCTCAAGCCAAAGAGGTTTGCAGTTTCCTACAAAGCCAAAGTTTAATGAATACTAATGGCAGAACAGGGGTGGATTCTCAGAAAACTAGCTCATTTCTTATTTTGCCAAAATAGATAGAATGCAATACCAACTTATTGGGGTCCCTGGAGAAGCAACAGTAGATACCCTGGACGTGTACATGTCCTGTTGCCTCAGGCTATCCTGGAGACTGACCTTCAGACTCTACTTCTTAGCCATCTTCATTCTTTCTGGAATGACTAAGCAAGCATCAGCCCTAATCTAGCTGAGATTGAACAGTATATTAGGCTACACAGTTTCATGGAGGGTGTTTAGGGTTACCTAGGAAAAGTAAATAATTTTGAAAAAGATTTCTAAGAACCAATTTTAATTTTATATTCTAAATAAATTTGGCAATTAAATGCAAACTGATGTACCTTAAACAAGTTGCAGTAGCTAGCTTATGTAGTTACTAAGCTTTGTAGAATTGAAATACTTTTGGACCAAGAAAAGAAAGATACTTGATTTACTTCCATTCATAATGAAAATCTTAATTTAATGCAAGTGAGTTTTTTAAGACCTAGATCAACATTTACCTCTCAAAACAAGTATTCCAAAAAATAAAAAAATAAAACCCCCCAAACCCAAATTACCATGATTATTTCCATATAATGCAAAATGAATCATTTGTGTACTCATTTTTACACTTATTAATTATGTTTTAAAAAGAAATTATT
>PVKP010009685.1:0-20199 GCA_004027715.1 Plecturocebus donacophilus
GGATCATAGTAGGGCACAACACTAGCTCCTTCCCAGGGGGTAGTTCAGTGTATGGACTTCAGGGAGCTAGCTAACGTGGACCCAGTACCTGTAAGACTAAAGCAATCTCCAGTAGCAAAGACTACAGGTGACCATGGTGGTAATGGGGGTTGCTGGGGTCTTCTTTCATACCTTTTTGTTTGTAAGAAAAGTCCCTTCTGGTTCCAACATGATCCCAACCAGCGGGATGAGTGGCATAAGCAGTGTTTGCTTCCCTTCTCTATGTGGCCATCCTAGGCTTCTGTGCTCTACAGGATTTCTGTTGCTTCTTTGCTCTTCTCTAGTGTTCTTCCTTGGATATTTTCTTGCATATGCATTGAGCACTTGTATTCCCCTTTGTACACTTAAATTATTTCAAGATGTTTTTCAAATGTTATCTCCTTAGGAAACCTCTCTGACTACCTTAATTCAATTGGAAGCTCTTAGGCTGTGCTAAATACTCTGGCAAAAATCCTGTCATAATCCTGCCTATTATAATTGTTAGATTTTAAGAAATCTAAGTAAGACATGAGAGTATGATCTTTCCCTCAGAAAAGAGACTCTGGCTTGTTTACCTTCCTATCCTCAATACCCAGCAGAATTCTTGGAAATTAATTTGACTCTAAAACCTTTCTGTTAAAAAAAGTGGGTGGATGAGTAAGTGAATGAATGGCTGAAAGATGGATATATTGATGGGTGAATAATATACTAGTTTGAGGGGAGAGTTAGGACATATTGTTTTAAAAGAAAAAATAGGATATTTTTCTTGAAAACATATTGATAGTTTCTTATACTCATTTTGACAAATATGAAGTAACATATCTGGGTGATGTAAATATACTGTGAGGGAGAGTCAACCTAACATGAATGATCTGAGACTAAATCATTAGCTTAGGAGTGCTGGGAGATGAATGTTTAATACACTCAATTGCTTAGTCACTCTTTTTTCATTGCCATTTATCACTGACATTCTTCTAACTGGTAGACATTATATATGCAAGGGAGAGATACTATAGCATACTCAATCTGAAAAGCATGTCTTGACTTCATGTTACTGTCTCAGCAAAGGCTTGCCAGATATTGGGTGTTCTGAGTCAAGGCTGCTCCCTGAAACTATGAAGTCTCTACTTTTCTGGGACAAGATGCCAGTTTGATGTGGACCATAATGGAAATCTGTAGCACTGAAAGTTATTCAGGGCATTTTCCCTTGAGAGTCCTATCTGCTATGTGCTGGGCCTGCATGACATTATCCTAGGGCATTCCAGAGAATAGAAATATTACAGCTGGCCTATAGCCTATAAGATGACTTCTTCATAATAATATTTCAAGGGGAACTTATTTTTCCAGAGATACAAAGGCACATATGGCCAAGGGTTTTCTAAGTGACTGCTCCTTTTAGAGCTTTGGTAACTTGCAGTCTTTAGGCTGAAATTATCTTTATGAAATTGCTTGGGTGTATGTTTTAGGATATCAGAGGCAAAACTATGGTACAGAATATAATTAAATGCTAAATTAATAATGTCAAAAATGCATACAATCTAATATCAATCTAAGAGACCATCTTGAGGCCAGAAAAACAGGGAAACATGGCAAGTGAACAAGTGTGGTAGGAAAGATAGACAAAAGGGAAGCATGTTTCTGGAAAGATACAGTTCAGAATAATTTAATCACAGGGAATGAGGATTATACAGTATTAGCCATCAGAAACAGGTTTTCAGTGATCATAATAGCGTCATTCTACTGATGATCTTTTCCTAAAGACTTCAGCACAGGGTGCCATTTAATGGTACATCACAGAATGTTCTGTCTTGGTTGTCTGTTCCATGGGGAAGTCATTTTGAGTTCAAGATCCAGATAAAAAGAGAGTCTCACTGACAAAGGTGCTTGAATGTATTTTTGTTGTTCCCTCTTCCATTTGTGAAGAAACCTTGAACTTAAAAGGCTCAGGTCAGAGTGAATTTTATGATACTTCCCTAGGTTTATAAAAGAAATTTGAGAATTAATATTTTAAAGAATTTGCAAATTTGATTAGAAGTTTATCAGTTGGTTTGTTACATGGGTAAACTGTGTGACACTGAGGCTTGGGATTCCAAAGATCCCATCATCCAGGCCAGAAGCATAGTACCCAACAGGTGATTTGTTCAGCCTATGTCCCCTTCCTTTCATCCCCCATTTAGTCATCCCTAACCTCTATAGTTTTCCTCTTTACGATCACGTGTATTCAAAGTTTAGTTCCCACTTATAAGTGAGAATGTGTAGTATTTCATCAAAGGTCTAATATTCAGACTCTACAAGGAATTTAAACAAATCAACAAGCAAAAAACTTTCCAAAAGAAGACATAGAAATGGCCAACAAACATATGAAAAAATGCTCAACATCACTACTAATCAGAGAAATATAAGTCCAAACTATTATGGGATACCATTTCACACCAATCAGAATGGCTGTTATTAAAAAGTAAAAAAAACAAAAACAAAAACAGATGTTGGCAAGCCTGCAGAGAAAAAGAAATGCATATACACTGTTGGTGGGAATGCAAGCTAGCTTAGCCTCTAGAAAACAGTTTAGAGATTTTTCAAAGAACTTATAATAGGACTACCATTCAACTCAGCAATTCCACTAGCATATATACCCAAAGGAAAGTGATGTGTTGTATTATAAAAACACATGAATGCCTATGTTCATTACAACACTATTCACAACAACAGACGTGAAATCAACCTAAGTGTCCATCAACAGTGGACTGAATAAATAAAATGTGGTGCATATACACCGAGAAATACCATGCAGCCATAAAAAAGAAAGAGATCATGCCCTTTGCAGCAACATGGATGGAGCTGTAAGCCATTACACTAAGCAACCAAACATGAATGGAGAAGTAACACTTAAAAAGAGAAAAGATCCAGAAGTAAGACGGTAGTAGATTTCTTAACACAGGACAAGAATAATATAAAACACACAGAAATAAATCTAAACTGGGCTATATCCATTAGTTATACCAAGTCACCATCAGTGTTTTGGAGGAAAAGTTCTGGGAAAAGATGTGGAAACTCATAGTTTTGCATATGTACAGGGAGTTGACTATAATCCTGATTGCAATTGTGAATTTAAACATCAATATCAACAAACTCCTTTGCCAACTTCACCACGTAGTCTTGCATTGAAAAAAAAAAAACTAAAAATGTCTTGATATTGTGTGTGTGTGTGTGTGTGTGTGTGTGTGTGTGTGTGTAAGTTGAAAAGGGCTATACATATCTGATTGGAATTAAAATTTTGTTGTCCAATGTGAACATAATGAGGCAAGAAGCATTGTGGTGAGGGATAAATAAGTGAAAATATATAGTATGTACAGTGCCTGGTTCATAATAAGAACAATTCCTGCTCCAGTGATTATTTGACAATTTTGTCTTGAGTCTTCTTTATGTTGATGTGATTTATGTAACATAGAAATAATGAAATTCCTTCATAACTTGATTTATAAAAATATAGTTACATATTGGTTTACTTGACAAAATTATTTCATATATATTAGCTCAAGAAATAATGATCATTGAGAAGAACAGCTGTCATTCTGTCACTCAAAATGTCTACTGAACTTCTACTGTGTGTGAGGTGTCATGATTCTCTGAGTAGGAATAAATCACCTACCTGGTTTTACCTCCCAACAGATTTATAGTAAAGAAGATGATTATTACCTCCCATTTCACAGAAGAAAAACCTGAGATTACATTACTCAATTTCACATCATCATCAAGTATAAAATTCCCCTGTAAATAAGTATAAGGATTTTTCTTTAATGAGAGAAAAAAGAGTATCCCATTGAGCAAGGAAAGGAAGAAGGAAAAAAATAAAGAGAGTACAAGGAAGGAAATAGTGATGCTTTGGGAGAAACATTAAGAAAGGCTGGAAACTGAAACTATCATTGTCATATGGCTCAGGTCTGAGTGTTTCTGCTGCTGCTTTCCTTTTTCTCATTAAAAAAATAGAGTATACGTTTTTATATTCTTGCCTATTCTGAAAAACTAAGTTTCAAGGAAAATGATTATATAAAAGGAAAAAAGAAATCAATCCTTGGGGGAGAAGCAATTGTCCTGGGACCTTTGCCAAAAATCTTCCTTTCTTTTCTTTTTTTAACCACTGGGATGGATTTTCTTCAAGTCCTGAAAGCCATTCTATGAAGAATGCTCCCAATAACATTTTTAAAAAGACAATATTATTCAAATTCTAGCTGTGGATGTATTACTATACTTTTGATCCATAATGTTTGAGGCATCAATTATCCCTTTTGTAAGAAAAAGAGTGAATGTATGACCCACGGCAGCAAAGACAATGGTTTCTGTTTCACAGCCATCTGCACAAATTTATTTCCCTTACTTGATTATTTAATTGTATTCCTTAATCAGATGTTCAGACACTTGAATTCTCTCAAGGCCCTTGTTCTGTTTCTCACCCCTACCTGCCCTGCCCCAAGTGGCAATCAATAATCACTATAGTGTGTGTCTTTCCTTTGTAAAAAATATTAATGCTAAAAATCTCCGTGTGAGTACTTCTGATTATTGTGCTCTGCAGGCAGCCTTTCCTGTTTCTTTTCCTCTCCAAAACATCCTCTAAGCAACTTATGCTAATTAACTATAGCTGACAAGATAAAACTTCAAATTGTGTTTTACAAAGAAGAATTTCATTATTGTCCAAAGCAAAAAAAAAAAGGGGGGGGGGAGTTATTATAAACTTTTTTTTCAGAATTTAATCCTTTCAAATAAACATTATGCTCATAATGTTAAATGATAAATCATTTAATAATTTGGGCACATGTTATAATACCACTGTGATTAATACAACCCTGTTTATGTAGTTCTTTGAGTGTTTCTTTTCTAAATTAATTAGATGAAAAAATGAGCTCCAAAGTGGATTGTACACACACCAGGGTGTCTACAAATAATGCACTGGGTTGTAGGAAAAAAACGTGTAGAGCTATTTTTTCTACTCTTTTATTTAAAAAAAATACATTTTAAACTTATTCTTCATATACAAACTGACGCTTATTTCTTTACTTGGTTTATTTGTCCCAAATGATATATGTAAAATTCTGAGGCAAACATGGAAATGATTAACTGTTAACCATGAATGTGATTAATTTTATAAAAAGATGTTTAAGCAGTAAAATCTTTACAGATGTTTTTAATATAATCTAGTGTGATCATACAAAATACTGTGTAGTCCACGAACTTTCATAACGTAACTAATAGGAAAAACCATAGAATGGTTGTTGAACTTAGATAATTTTTTTCCCCCCAAAGATAAGGATTTCTGTTTTTCCAACCTTAATTACAGCAAGTGGCTACGGGTAGAATTCCATGAAAAAATGCATGTGATTTGTCCTTTGAAGGTAAGGACATATTACTGCATTGCAAAATTTTAAACCTAAGTTTTCAAAATTACAGAAAAATGTTCCACTACTAATGGTATTATATTATGTAAACAAATACTTCTTTGATTATTTTAATAAAATAAAAAGATAATTTTTGAAATAGCATTTGTTTTTTATCACTTTTTTAAGATTAGTATTTTTTGTATATTTCTACTAAACATGAAAATAACTATTAAATGGACAGATAGTATAGGGAGCAATTATTTTTACTGATAAAACTATATAGTAATTAAAATATGGCAAAAAATTTAAATGGAAGAATTATAAAGTAATGAAGAAACTACAAAATTCATCAACTCTAAATCTACCCCTCTTCATATATGTAAACCAAGACACTGGAAGTTATTTCACTAGCCCAACTCTGCAATGCTTTTTAAGTATAGACTGATATGAACTCCAGTGTCTGGACATGTAAATATGTTTAAAAACACCACCCATGAGGCTCTATAATCTTTTTTTTTCTTCCTAGCCTTATCAGTTAATATTTTTGACATTCTGAACTGGTTGCATTACCTTGTGTACTCCATGGAACTCTCTTCCCATATTTTTGGAGCTATCTTTTTTCTTTTTTTTTAAGTCTCATTTGCCCTTCTTCAGAATCCTTGCTGTTCTTCCTAGTTTATTCTTCAGAGACTCAGCACAGACATCACTTCTTTGAGAACATAAAAGGATATATATGACAAAATAAAATTCTTTATATACAATACTGTCTTATACTTCATTCACAATACTGTCTAAATTCTCATTGTGTAAACATGAAGGCCCAGATAAGTAATGCACCCCAGGTCACCCAGCACTCCAGTATCATAATCTAGTAATTTTTTTTTTTACTGTCTCTAAATAATTTCCAACTGTGATAATGTCGGCAACTGATAAAATATGATTGTTTTATATCTGATTACTTATTATAAATGCTTTACATAATTTGCACCTAAAATTAATTACAGAGAAAATAGATTAATTTCCCAATTAGCTCTTAAAGTACTAATAATCAGATCTACTAGCATGGCTTATTAAATGTTTTTTACAGCATCTTTAAAAAGTGATTTAAAACTTTTCTATTACTATACAGGAGTAAAGATACTGAAAAGATTTCTTTACTAATTCAAGGCAAACTTGAATACGTACAGAGGTGTTTTTCATAAGTCAATGTGTACTTTATTTACCTGTCACAGAGTTGGTTTTCTTCTGTTGAGCAGATCTGTAACATTTTTACTGATTAGGATTTTGCAACAGAGGATTTCAGAATGCAAATGTATCTACAGCAAGATGTGCCAAGGTAAGAAAACTGGTTTGGGTTTCCAGGTAGACAGGTGTGTTCCCAACTCTACCTTCTTCTGTTTCCTCTTTGTCAATTGGAGTTAGATCCTCCAAAGGTTATAAATAGTATTTTGATTAAAACATGGCCTTTGTGAAAGTTCTAATTCGATGTTTCATTTTGCTAGGCAAATGTAGTTTAAAATGATCATTTGAAAAATAATAGTTGAATAGCAGGCATAAGATTTTAGCCACACAGAATGGTTATGCTTACGTGTGACCCCTTTTCTGCGGCATTGAACTCAACTTATTTGAGAAATCTCTGTATGGTTCAATATCTAAAATTTAATCATGTCGAATTCTTTTAGATAGTTCTTTAGCTCTTAGGTTAGACACTTAAATAACTACTCAGTCAATTACATATTTTTCTCAATAGTCTGCTCTTTTTTTTTTCTTTCCTCTGAAATTATCTAAATTTATGAGTGGGGGAGAGTACTCATTATTTATTTCCCTGGCATCAATGGAAACTTCTTTTTTACTGTTATTTTTTAATAGCACTGGCTTCCACCAAGACTAACTCAGTCTACTTGGTCTTCGTCATCATACACTAGCATCCTCCACTAATATCAGTGACATTCCCATGACATCTAGTATCCAAGTCTATGCCTTATTGCACAGTACCATTTCTTTGTTCTGCTCAGTAATTCTCAGGCAATACTTCACTCACTAACTGAACCCAGGGAGCTTTCTTTAAACACCCTCATAAAGCAATGGGATACAAGGGCTCTCTGAATCTGCCTTTGGGCCCATTCTTCTTGGCTCCACCCTTATCCATTGTTAACATAGGGTTTAGTCTGGAAATAGGATTACTCTAAGGGAGTCCAATTTCTCCATGCTACAAGCTGGAAAGAGAACTTTCCACATGTCTCTCTGTCTCAGGCCTGAGTGAACCTACTCTCAAATCTACCTTTTGCAGTTCTATCCTAGATGCTTTTCTTTCATTATGCCTTTCATTTTGCCATTTATTATGGCAGGAAAATGAGCCCTTATCAAATTCATACATTTTATTTATGATGTGGTTCAGGTATAATCTCTCTGTTCTGACATCTCTAACCTTTTAATATTATAGAGCCCCAAATTCCTTTGTGTACCTGATATTTTCCACAGAGATTCTCCCATATACCAATTAGCTGTATATTAAACAACAATCTAGACATTCTCTTGCCTTGTCTTAATCTATGTCAACATTTTCCCACAAGTAATAAATACTACTGATTCACTAGCCAAATAGCCTCAGTATGATGGGAAAATTTTTAATTCTTAAAAAAACAAAACTCAGTTATGTCAAAATATTAAGTTAAATTTTACATTAATTTGCAAATTTGAAATTTGAAATGCAAGTAAAATGCATATTTTATGCATGAAGACTGAATCAACCCAAATATCCCAATTATTGCTAGAAATAATGATAATAACCCTAAATCCCAAACACTTTTTAGCACTTGCATTCACATAAATAAGATAGAACATTTATAATGCTATCATAGTGAGATCTGGATAGACCATTTATAAACCAAATGAATTAGTGGGCAAAGTTCTTAACATTTCATGGATATATATATGTGAGAATTCTACTCTTAAGACTTTTAGGAAATACAGATCAAATCCTATGAACAACAAATTCTATTGCATCTAAACACTATAACATGAAACTTTCAAAAGTGTACTTACTTCAAGGGATATTAAATACAACTGAATTGTAGTGCAGTAAAATAATCCAATAAGTCCTCCAGCATGATGATTGGATTTGAAATAAAACAGAGCACTTTAACAGTGTAGTTTCATTTCCTGCTCCTGTATTCTGTCCAGATATTAAGCTTTAAACATGGAATCAGCACAACCAGTGCTTTATGTAGGTTGCTTTTAATTTTTAAAGAGTATACAATGTCATTAAATGGACCTTTCATTTGTAGTACACCACAAAAATGGATTAGTCATTCCACACATCTTTCAACAGCAACAAAATATAATAATCTGATCTGATTATATTTTCCCATGGATTGACAACCTTGTTATAAATATCAAAATTTCCTTCACAGACTCTTTGATGTATCTCACAGAGGCTATGGCCATCAGTTATGGTGTCTGTCTTGGTGAAAATCAATAGAAACTGTGAACGAGCTAGCTTTCTTATCATTATTAAGGGACCCATGAATTAACCTGCAACTGCTGTCAATGCTGACATTCATAATTTTTAAAGAATCTTTTTTGAAATGTGATTGTAACCATGTGACAAGAGCAGAGCTGTGGGGGTGTTCCAAAGACACTCACTGTTCCCCAATTGGATGTGTTTTCCCAGGTCCTTGGGCCTCACTCACCCAAGAATGGGGAGAGGGCCCTGGTGGCACAGTGAGCTCATTCAAGTAAATAACATATCCAAAGAGCCTTGCAGAAAAGTGATTTATTAGGCAGAGAGAGAGAGAAAGAGAAATAGAGAGCAAGAGGGCACTCCCACACTGTTGTGGGACAGGATCCAGAGATGGAGTTTGCACAGGTAAACAGAGGGAGAGAGAAAAGGCTTCCATACTGCCCTGGGAGGGGATCCCAAAGAGGGAAATCCATGTAAGTAAGAGAGTATGGGGAATTTAACCTCGGAGTTACTCCTGCCCCATTTAAGTTCTTGTCCTGTGAGAGAAGCTTTTCCAGACTTCCTTTGGAGTGATTGATCTTTGACTCTGATATAGGATTGGTTGCCTGTCCTGCAATCAAAGCCTCCTTCCTTGGAGCTTGTGGTGGGCTTTCTAAACAAAGGAAGCTTACCTGGCTGTTTACCTAGCCTGCATGCAGGAACGTTAGACAAAGAATTCTAGGTTTCCAGGTGGGGAGGTGTATATAGGTATGGTGCTGTTAAGTTCTTGCCTTTGAAACCATGCCCCTTATGGACCTGGGAAGAGAAGTTAACACAGTCCCTCAGTGTCCCCCCTCTGAACAGCAAGGTCCAACTGCTGTTGGGACATGGGCATTGATCGTCCTTTAACTACTTCCTCCTGAATTGGAGGGTAGAATGGACCCTGCAGTTGAGGTTTTCTCCAGAGAGGAGTCTTCCAGGGGTGCAGGTTCACCCACAGGTCCACAATAGAGCTCATGAGCCCAGTACATCTGGGGTTTTATTTGCAGCATCATTTGAGGCCTTATGATGTTAATTCTAGAAGAAACAAATGTGACAAGAAGGTTAGAGATGAGAAGCCCAGTGGCCAACACTAATAGAATGGTTATAAACAGGCCTAGGAGAGGATACAGCCAGGACCACCAGTTGTTAAACAAGCTTCACGATACTGTTTCTTGAAGGTCTTTAGCCCTGTGTGTGATTGATCCTTGAGTTTTTAAAATTTTGTTTAAGACAATACCTGTTTGATTTATAAAGTAGCAGCATTTATTCTTAGAGACAGGTTCCTTCTCTCTCAGCTCTTAGCAGATTTAGGGGCCTTCTGCTTTGAAGAGCTATGACAGCTAAAGAGTTAAGCTGTTTCTGCAGAGTGAGCTACCTCTGCAGAGAGAATTAACAACCTTTTAAATGTTACTATTTAATCCTGAGATAGCTTCTATTAAAACTGAGTAGAGATAGTAACTTCTAAGGCTTCTACCTTAGAAGATCTACCTTCTAAGACCTTCTAAGGCCTTACCAACTTTTCCTATTATTCTGGCTTTCCCCCCAACCCAACTATGAAAGGAATAATTGGAGTTTGAGAGTCCAGTTACAGATAGCAAAGTTAAGAGCGATAGTCTTGTTAATGCCAAGATGTAAATTAGACTGCTGATGAGCAGTTACTTTCCTGGGGATCTTGTTGGAAGAGCAAATGTAGGTCCTCTAACACCTGCAGGTGTACAAAGGGTCGTCTCCTGGAACTTCAGGCTGTGGAGTGGAGGGCTTGTGATTTTCTTCAGGAGGGTCCAAGGCTTCAGTCGAGTGTGATGAACCCATGAGTCAGTTCCCACCACATTAACTGTCATTGGGGTGGACCGAATAACTGAAAATCGTCCTTCCCAAGATGGACCTAGAGAGGGAGAGCCTGAGGAGAGAGATTTAACAAGCACCAAGTCTCCAGAGCAGAACGACTTTTACCCTTTTTCTCTGGGGTGTCCTTCAGGGTAAGGTTCTAAGAGCCTGTTGGTATTTAGTCAAGGAGATGATATCTTTTATTAGATCTGCTGTTTCCTTGTCTGATACAAGATCATTAGTAAAAAAAAGTCATCCATAAAGCATCTCCTAGGGGCTGAGTCTTATTTTCTGAGGAGAGTTTCGAGCCCTTAAGAGTGCTATTGGTAACAGAGAAGGCCACGGGAGGTAGGTTTCCTGTGCCAGTTTCTTTAGGTGTCTCCTAAGAATTTCATTCATCTTTTCACTTTCCCTGAGGACTCAGGCCTCCAAGCACAGTGTCTCGAGATGGTACTGTATTCCTAATGCCTTGGAAATTCCTTGGGTCACTGCAGCCTTGAAGGCAGGGCCATTTTTGCATTGAAGACAGTGAGGGAGTCCGAATCTAGGGATTATTTTATTAATCAGGACTCTTATTACCTTTTGGGCTTTTTCTGTTCTACAGAGGAAAGCCTCAACACAGTTTGTGTAGATATCTACACATACAGGCAGATACTGATATCCCCGAGACTTAGGCATATGGGTAAAGTTCATTTGCCAGTTCTCACTTGGGTAATGAGTGGCTCACTCTTCCCCAGAAGAAGCTTTGCTATGTGCTAAAGGATTATATTTCTGGCATATTTCACATCCTTTGACTATTTGTTGGACAGCCTTGAAGAGACTTTTCACTGTAAATATAGATTTGGCCATTTGATGTGTATTCTCTATACCCATATGGCAGGGTTTTAAGTACTTGCTACTGGTTGGCAGCAGGTAGGAGGACTTTTCCCTCCTCAGTAGGTAGCCATCCTGAAGGAAGAGGATTGCATTCCTGGGAGATTGCCCACTCTACCTTTTCTGATGAGTACTGAGGTTTAGTTCCCTGGAGAGGGTTTTTCCTTATTAAAGGTTCTTCTATATATTTCTGTCTAGCTACCCTTTTTGCTTCTAGGTTAGCTCGGCGATTGCCCTCTGCTTCCTTCTCATCTCCTTTTTGGTGACCCTGGCAGTGTGAGACTGCTCCTCTTTGGGTTCTTGGACAGCTTGTAATAAGTCTAAAATTTCCTTGTGATATTTACTGGGAGTTCCTGCCGAGGTTAGGAACTCTCTTTCCTTCCATATTGCAGCATGAGCATGCAGAATCAGGCAAGAATATTTGGTATCTGTGTATACATTTATTCTTTCCTTTTCTTAATTTTAGACCTTGAGTGAGGGCTACTAGTTTTGCCAGCTGGGCACTAGTTCCAGGAGGAAGGGAATTACTTTCAAGCACTGTTTGATCACTGACTACTGCATATCCTGCTTTTCGAACTCCATTTTCCATAATGGAAATTCTGTCAGTGTATAGGTTAAGGTCAGGATTGGCTAGAGTTGTTTCTAAGAGACATTCTTGAGCCGCATAGTTCTGAGCTGTAACCTGTTGATAGTTATGTTCTGTGCCTGCTCCTTCTTCTGCAAGAAAAATAGCTGGGTTGAGGGCTGCACATGTGTGCAGCTGAAGTATAGGCCTTTCAAGCATTAAGGCCTGATATTTAAGTAGGCAATTGTCAGACAGCCCTAAGCTTCCTTTAGAGGCCAGAATTCCAGCTACATTATGTGAAGTCCATACAGTTAGATCTTTCCCTTGTATGATTTTAACAGTTTCTGAGACCAGTATAGCCACTGCAGCTATGACTCACAAGCAGTGGGGCCAGCCTTTTGCTACTGCATTGATTTCCTTACTTAGGTGTGCCACTGGTTGTGGCGTGGTCCCCCAAGTCTGGGTGAGAAACCCAAGTGCCACTCCTGACTTTTGCGTAACATATACAGAGAAGTCATTCCTTGTAGGAAGACTTAGAGCTAGAGCCTGCAATGGTGCCTGCTTTAGGGTCTGAAAGGCTGCCTCAGCTATAGGGTCCCATTGTATTAGGTGGGTATTACCTTTTTGGGTTTGTTTAATCAGAGTGTATAGAGGTTTTGCAATTTTACCATATCGGTGAATCCACAGTCAGCCCAATCGGCAGAAACAAGCTATTCCTAAGAATCCCTGCAACTGTTTTAAGGTCTTTGGAAGGCGGAAGGCCAATTTGGGTTAGAGACATTCTTTCTCAAGGACCCAAGTGCCCTTAGACAAGACAAGGCTTAGGTATTTTACATTTTACCTACAAAGTTAGGCTTTTGGCTTGGAAACTTTATATCCACAGGTGTCAAGAAACTTGAGGAGGTCTTGAATGGCCTGCTGATACTGGGTTTCTGAGTTTGCAGTTAAAAGTAAATCATTCATGTATTAAAGAAACAGAGTAGCTGGATGTGAAAAATTACTAAGATCCTGAGCGAGAGCCTGGCTAAACAGGTGGGTGCTATTTCAAAAGCCCTGTGGTAACACCATTCAGGTGAGCTGAGAATTCTAGTTTAAAGGGTCTTCAAAGGCGAACAGAAACTGGGATTCAGGATGTAATGGTACACAGAAAAATGCATCCTTAAGGTCCAGGACTGTAAACCATTTTGCCTCTCCTGGTATTTGAGAGAGCAAGGTGTAACGGTTAGGTATAGCTGGGTATAAAGGAATCACAGCTTCATTAATAAACCTGAGATCCTGCACCAGCCTCCATTGTCCATTAGGATTTTGTATTTCTAAAATTGGAATATTACAAGGGCTGTTACAGGACTTTACTAGACCCTGAGCTTTTACATTCTTTACAATATCCTTTAGCCCCTTTTTGGCTTCCAGTTTTAGGGAGTACTGTCTTTGATAAGGAAAAGAGGTGGGATCTTTTATCCTTATTCGAATTGGGCATACATTCTTTGCCCATACAAATTGTCTGTCCATTGGCCAAACCTCGGGATTAATCCCTTATTGAAATAATGGGCAGCAGAGAGGGATTTCCTCCCTGATAATGTTCATATAGATAATGGCTCCTGCTCTGGCTAACAGGTCCCTCCCTAGTAAGGGAGTGGGACTTTCTGGCATGATGAAAAAGGCATGGGAGAAAAGCGTATTTCCCCAGTTACAGCTTAGGGACTCAGAGAAATATTGGGAGACTGCTTGTCCTAGGACTCCTCGGACAGTTGCAGACTTGGAGGACAACTGTCCAGGACAGAAGAGTAATACTGAGAAGCCTGCACCAGTGTCCAGGAGGAGATTGACCTCCTGGGCCTCTATGGTCAGCTTTACCCAGGGTCTGTGAGGGTGATGGCTTGTGCTGGTGCTTGCCACGGGCACCCTCAGTCATGCTGTTGGGTCATCTGGTTAGCCACCTCAGGCCCTGGGAACCTTCATCCCCTGGGACAGTGTGCTTTCCAGTGATCCCCTTGGCACAGTGGGCAAGGATGAAGTGGTCCATTTCTCTGGGGACAATTTCTTATACAGTGTCCCATTAGACCACAGTGGTAACAACCTCTGCCAGACTGGTGGCTAACCCAAGCCTTTCCCACTTTTGAGCCCCTTGGATCTGCTTGCCTGAAGGCCATGACTAGGGCTGCGGTTCTTCTCTGGTCTCTCCTGTTCCTTTCAGCCTGTTCCTCCTGATCTCTCTTATAAAACACCGAGGTTGCTAGGTTTAGTAATGATCCTAGACTCTGTACTGGCCCCAGGGCCAGCTTCTGGAGCTTCCTCCGAATGTCAGTTGCTGATTGCATAATAAACTTGTCCTTTAGTATTAACTGACCCTCGATTAAGTCTGGCAACAGGGGAGTATATTTAAGGCCTCCTGCAATTGCTCAAGGAAGGCTGTTGGGTTTTCTTCCTTTCCCTGAGTTATGGTGGATAACATTGCATAGTTTATGGGCTTCTTCCTAGTTTGCCTTAATCCCTCAAGTATGCAGGTCAAGAGGTGCCTATGACTCCAGTCCCCTGTCTGAGTCAGGATCCCAGTGAGGGTCCATGCTAGGGTCTGCTCGTCTACCTGTAGGGAATCTATCCTTTTCCTCTGGTGTCATTTGGTCATGTATTTGACTAAGATACCAACTGTCCCCAAACTCTTGAGCCGCTGCTAGAGCAGCCTCTCTCTCATTACTGGTTTGGGTTTGACTAAGTAATAATATATCTTTCCAATCTAATTAAAAGGACTGACCCAGGCCCTGCAGAACATCTACATAATTGTCCAGGTCATCTAAAAATTTTCCTAAGTCTGCCTTGATTTGCCTTAAGTCAGAAAGCGAAAAGGGAATGTGCATCTTGGTTGGGCCAAATTCCCCTCCTGCTGCCTACAGGGGGCAGAGTCTGGGCATCCTAGTAGCCTGAGATGCCTTGGCCATTTCGGCCTCCGCTGGCTCCTTTTGGGTGATTGGAGCTGAGGAGGCCTGGCCAGCATTGATGGTGGGAGGAGCCACAGGGAGTCCTCAGTGTGGGGGTAGTCCTGAGGAGGGGTTAGTAGGGTATGGCGGTACAGGCCTTACATAGCTGAGGATTATTCCTTAGAGAAAAGAAAACTTGCACATAGAGGACCTCAAACCATTTACCTTCACTCTTACAAAACAGGTCTAATTGTAGAATGGTGTTATAATCTATACTTCTCTTAGGAAGCCAGGGTTTTCCACTCGGCAGTGGATATCATGGCCACACTGTTTGGCAGAGAAAAATGACCCACTTCTTTAAAGATTATGTGTCAAATTGGTCCTAGTTCTCCAGGAGGCACTTTAGGGAAACTTTGTCTTGGGAAGAGTAGCACCCATCTGAAATCGAACACAGGAATGCCCACATCCCTGGTTATTCCCTGCAAACATTAAGCCTGGGGTGTCCCCCAGTTATAGCACCTCATAATTTCCTTATGTACAAGATGCATGATCATGTTTTGGGGCCTTTCATGTGCTGGGTTTAATCACACCAGCACCATGGCACATGCTCACTGTCTACATATCCTCATATAAGACATGGGGACTGCTTGGATTGGTGGTTGATATAAGCGCATCGCTGAACGAGGCCAGTGAGGCTTGGGTGACGGGTGTTAATATTCCCTAGCAAGAGTTCAATCAACATAGGCCTGATTATAAAACTGCCTTAGGAGGGTAAACTTCTAGGGGAGACTTTTGACTACAACAATCCAAAGAAGGCTGGATGTCCATGTGGCTGAGGCCAAAACAAGGCCCTCAGGACCTGGGCCTCCTCCCCCACCCCACTTTCTATTATAGGAAAATTCCCTAGGGTAGTGGGGCCTGCAAATAATTATGAGCCTAGGACATGGTTTGACTATGGTCTTCTAGATGGAGAAGTTCTGCAGTATAGAAAGCCGATTTTAGGCAAGACAAATTGTACATCATTAGATTCTGGCACCATTCAGTTGGACTGTGACAGATTCAGTTGGAATCTGCGGGTGACAAAAAACAACATCCTATAGCCTCCAGTTCCTGGAGTCCCCAGATGGTTCCCTCTTTAAGCCCCAGTCAAGCCTGACCCTACTGGGGATTTGAACTGGCAACCTTGCGGCTGCTAGACCTATGCCCTAGCCACTGCACTAGCAGGCTGCTCCTGTGCTGGGGACTGCCAAAGAGAAGTTTGCCTTATGGAAATTTGGACCCAATAAAGTAAAAAAACTGCTCACTGCTGTGAGTCTGAAAGCCAGGTGTGTCCCACAGACGCATAGCTGTTTGCAGCCTCTGCTGTGTGCATGGCCTGGGGAAAACGTGCCTTTGCCACGTGCCTCAGTCCACCATGATGGCTGTGGGGACCATGTGCATGCATTAGGCCCCTCCCTGTGCCACTGCCTCCTCCTGAAAATGGGCCTCGGCCCACTCCCTCAATGCACTGGGCTCAGCTGGGCTCCCTTAAGCATCATCTGAAAAAAAAAAATGCTGTACCTTTAAATATAGCCGGGCTGCTTAGAGGTGGGGCAGAGCCTACATTTGCAACCACATGCTCCCAGCCACAGGAACTGGTGCCCTCTGTATGGAGGCCGGCTGCCTGCTTTCTGCAGAGGCATTCTGGGACTGCTCGGGGTGGCTCCCATAGGCTCAGTTCATGGCTGGTGAGGAAGTGGACCAGGCACTCCGGATCAGTGGGCTGCCCAGGGGAAGTTCTCTTGTGCCATAGCGAGCCCAGCTGTCCCTCCTGCGGTGCCTCAGGCAACATGGCCCAGAGAGAGCAAGTTTGGAGAAAGTTGGGTGCAGTGCCTTTTAATTTGGCCAGGCTGCTTTCTGCAGACACCTCTGAGCCTCCTGTGGTCCCACACAGGCCCAGCAGCCTCTGTGCCTGGCGGTTTCTCCTTAACTGATATAACAGAAGAGATAGGACAGATTTTTAACAAGTGGGAGGGGTCCAATTCACTCACTGCTCTGAAGTAACACAGTCTCTTATGTTTCTCCTGGCTGGCTCACCGCATTATTACCACAGTTTTACTTTAAATACTTAGCAGAATTAAGGTAAGCTCTGTAACTCATCTCCCTTCCTAAAGTAAATAAAAATGTAAAAATAACTTTGGGATATAACCTTTCTGTTTAAATTTGTTTCTCTTTAATCTCACAGCAATGACTCCCTTCCTTACAAATTCTATTGCTTCTACTCCTCATTCTAAAACTGTCTTTTTGTTCTTGTGAACTGTTTTATTCTCATGAGCGAGAAGCCCAATCATTTATAAGAACATTTCACAAATTATTTTTAGTATGTTGGAAGTGTGTTGTCTTTTGTCCTTTTCCATCCGTAACACATATGCCATCCTTTATTCATGCATGAAATGTTTTCTAAAGTATGACTTCATTAGAGTGTATGCTAACCCTTAAAATAGTCTGCTACTAAATAAAGGTGCCAACTGTGATTTTAATAAGTTTAACATTTTGAGAATATATTTCAATTAATTAAAGAAAATTCAAATTACAATCTTGTGTTTCTGTAGTACATTAATTACTGGAGGAAGCACAAAGATAAGTAACACTCAGTTTTTGCCCTCAGAGAGCTTATAATCATCCCAATGGGAAAGATAAACAGTTCAAAGAAACCAAACTCTCTAACTTCTTTCAAGTCAAATAAGTTATTTGACAGATCTATTAACAAAGACATTTAGTAGAGCTAAGGGGAATCAGGAAACTTTTTACAAATGGGTTATCCTTTGGGATGGACTCTGAAAATAAGAACAGATTTAGCTGATTACCTAAATCTGTTCTTATTTTCTTCCTGAGCACACATCTAGACTACATTTCCAACCTCCCTTTCCTGGACTATTAGAATATTTTCTTAATGTGTTTTCTCCTACTTCCTAATTGGAACAAAGAGTGATTTGAAAGCTAGAAAATGGTAGATCCTTCAAACTCCTAAATGCCTGTGTGAAAGACAGCCAGTCAATGGATTGTCTGCTGAGTCCTTTTACATAAGCAAGCAAGCAATTTGTGTTTGAATATGATACATTTGGACATCTATATGTGACAGCAGCTAGCTTACCATAATTAATATAGATAGGTAACATTCTAGTAAATGTTATTAGACATGAAGTTAAATGGCATTATTCTGGTAGAGGAAATAATATCCCTAAAAGTATAAAACTAGAAAAACATGACTCTTATTCATGATAGCTTAGCAGTCCTATTTGGCTGAAGTGTAAGTTATAAATAGGAAAAAAGTAAAAAGATTCAAAATGAGGGATTAGGTGATTGAAAAGAATACTTGGATATACCAAAGTATATATGTTTTTTTCCCATTTTTCTTCTGCAATTATAAATGTATCTTTCCATTTGCCCCTTTGTCCCTGGAATACCTATAACCAAATGCAGATGTCTCAGTTCTAGCTTTGACTGGTTTTCACTGTTTTCCTTTGTATTACTGTATCCTCTCCTTTTTCTAGTAGACTTATAATGCTGAGTGTAACAAACCATGATCTAGAGAAATACTTATACATAATGTTTTCATGAATTTCTGAAAGGTTCCTGGGGTAGAACAGAGAAGTGATTATAGGTCTAGAATCAGAATCAGGTTTTGTGTTTTTATATTCTCATTCTTGCTTAGAGGTAAGAGTTTGAGCTGTAAGTATTTTTTTTTTCTGCTACTGAGTGGGATTTTTTTAAATGTTTTTTTCACTTATATGGAGGATCACATACATTTCAGTAGTATTTGAATGGAATGTTTATAAGTGATGGCAATTATAAATTATTCCTATCTGTTTTCCTTCAGCAGATTATAAATATCAACAACAAAAACACTATTTAAAACTAATATTAGCTCACTTAACCCAAATTACAATCTTATTAGCTCACTTAACCCAAATTACATTCTTATAAGGTAGACACTATTGTTTGCCCCTATTTTACTGATAAACTGACACTTCCAGGGAAAAGTAACTTTCTCTAGGTTTCTAATCTGATAAACAGGAGAGTAATGATTTGAATTCAAACAGGCTGCAGAGCCCCAGCTCAGCCCTTGAAGACAACCCTGTGATAGAAACCAGCGGCATACACAGGAATTGTCTCAGTGTGTTGTGCTGCTACAAAAAATATCATACACTAGATAATGCATAAGCAACAGAAATGTTTTTTTGTATGTGATTTATATTTTTTTCCTTCATACATTTTTTTTATTGTACTTTAGGTTCTAGAGTACATGTACAGATCATGCAGGATTGTTGCATAGGTACATACAATGCAAGGTGGTTTGCTGCCTCCATCCCCCCGTCACTTATATCTGGCATTTCTCCCCATGTTATCGCTCCCCATCCCCTGCTGTCCCTCCCTTAGTCCCCTCATCAGTGCTCAGTGTGTGGTGCTCCCCTCTCTGTGCCCATGTGTTCTCATTGTTCAACACCCACCTATGAGTGACAACATGTGGTATTTAGTTTTCTGTTCTTTTTTCAGTTTTCTGAGAATGATGGTTTCCAGATTCATCCATGTCCCTACAAAGGACACGAACTCATCATTTTTTGTGGCTGCATAGTATTCCATGGTGTATATGTACCACATTTTTCCTGTCCAGTCTGACATTGATGGGCATTTGGGTTAGTTCCAGGTCTTTGCTATTGTAAACAGTGCTGCAATAAATGTATGTGTGCATGTGTCTTTATAATAGAATGATTTATAATCCTTTGAGATATGCCCAGTAATGGGATTGCTGGGTCAAATGGAATTTGTATTTCAAGGTCCTTGAGAAATCGCCACACTGTCTTCCACAATGGTTGAACTAACTTACACTCCTACCAACAGTGTAAAAGTGTTCCTATTTCTCCTCATCCTCTCCAGCATGTTGTCTCCTGATTTTTTAATGATTGCCATTCTAACTGGCGTGAGATGGTATCTCAGGGTGGTTTTGATTTGCATTTCTCTGATGACCAGTGATGATGAACATTTTTTCATGTTTCTTGGCCACATAAATGTGTTCTTTTGAGAAGTGTCAGCTAATATCTTTCCTCCACTTTTGAATGGGTTTTCTTCATGGTAAATCTGCTTTGGTTCTTTGTAGATTCTGGA
>PVKP010009685.1:20299-40010 GCA_004027715.1 Plecturocebus donacophilus
ATCCCATTTGTCTATTTTGGTTTTTGTTGCCATTGCTTTTGGCATTTCAGTCATGAAGTCCTTGCCTATGCCTATGTCCTGAATGATTTTGCCTAGGATTTCTATGGTGTTAGGTTTTATGTTTAAATCTTTAATCCATCTGGAGTTAATTTTAATGTAGGATGTCAGGAAGGGGTCCAGTTTCTGTTTTCTGCACATGGCTAGTCAGTTTTCCCAACACCATTTATTAAACAGAGAATCCTTTCCCCATTGCTTATTTTTGTCAGGTTTGTCAAATATCAGA
Source organism: Plecturocebus donacophilus (assembly GCA_004027715.1). Lineage (NCBI taxonomy): Eukaryota > Metazoa > Chordata > Mammalia > Primates > Pitheciidae > Plecturocebus > Plecturocebus donacophilus. The sequence continues at coordinate 20,583 of PVKP010009685.1, forward strand.
TAGTTGTAGATGTGTGGCATTTCTTCTGAGGGCTCTGTTTTGTTCCATTGGTCTATATCTTTGTTTTGGTATGAGTACCATGCTATTTTGATTACAGTAGCCTTGTAGTATAGTTTGAAGTCAGGTAGTGTGATGCCTCCAGCTTTGTTCTTTTTGTGTAGGATTGCCTTGGTTATGCAGGCTCTTTTTTGATTCCATACAAAGTTTAAAGTGTTTTTTTCCCAGTTCTGTGAATAAGGTCAATGGTAGCTTGATGGGGATAATGTTGAATCTATAAATTACTTTGGGCAATATGGCCATTTTCATGATATTGATTTCCTAACCATGAGCATGGAATGTTTTTTCATCTGTTTCTTGTGTCCTCTCTTACTTCTTTGAGCAGTGGTTTGTAGTTCTACTTAAAGAGGTCCTTTGTATCCTTTGCAAATTGCATTCCTAGGTATTTTATTCTCTTTGTAGCAATTGTGAATGGGAGTTTGCTCATGATTTGGCTGTCTGTCTGCTATTGGTGTGTAGGAATGGTAGTGATTTCTGAACATTGATTTCATATTCGGAGCTTTGCTGAAGTTGCTTATCAGCTTAAGTAGATTTTGGGCTGAGGTGATGGGGTCTTCTAAATATACAATTATGTCATCTGCAAACAGAGACAATGCGACTCTCTCTTTTTCTAACTGAATACCCTTTCTTTTTCTTGCCTGATTGCTCTGGCTAGAACTTCCAATACTATATTGAATAGGAATGGTGAAAGAGGGGATCCTTGTCTCGTGCCAGTTTTCAAAGGGAATGCTTCCAGTTTTTGCTCATTCCGTATGATATTGGCTGCAGGTTTGTCATCAATAGCTTTTATTATTTTGAGATACATTCCATAAATACAGTTTATTAGGAGTTTTTAGCTGTTGAATTTTTGTCAAAGGCCTTCTCTACATCTGTTGAGATGATCATGTGGTTTGTCTTTGATTCTATTTATGTGGTGAATTACGTTTATAGACTTGCATATGTTGAACCAGTCTTGCATCCCCGGGATGAAGCCTACTTGATCATGGTGGATAAGCTTTTTGATGTGCTGTTCCAATTGGTTTGCCAGTAATTTACTGAAGATTTTGCAACTATGTTCATCATGGATATTGGCCTGAAGTTTTCTTTTTCAGTTGAGTCTCTGCCAGGTTTTGGTATCAGGATGATGTTGGTCTCATGAGTTAGGGAGGATTCTCTCTTCTTCTTTTGTTTGGAATAGTTTCAGGAGGAATGGTACCCTCTCCTCTTTGTATATTTGGTAGAATTTGGCTGTTAACCCATCTGGACCTGGAATTTTTTTTTTTTTGGTAGGCTATTAATTGCTGCCTCAAATTCAGATCTTGTTATTGGTCTATTCAGGGATTCAACTTCTTCCTGGTTTAGTCTTTGGATGGTGTTAAATATCCAGGAATTTATCTATTTCTTGATTTGCTGGTTGATGTTGGTTTGTATTCTGGTAGATTCGATGGTGATATTCCCTTTACCTTTTTTTTATTGCATCTATTTGATTCTTCTCCCTTTTCTTTTTTATTAATCTGGATAGCTGCCTATTTTGTTGATCTTTTCAAAAAATCAGTTCCTGGATTTATTGATGTTTTGAAGGGTTTTTTGTCTATCTCCTTCAGTTCTGCTCTGATCTTAGTTATTCCTTCTCTTCTGCTAGCTTTTGAGTGTCTTTTTATCTTCCTCCTCTAGCCCTTTCAATTTCGATGATAGGGTGTCAATTTTAGATCTTTCCTCGCTTCTCACGTGGGCATTTAAATTTCCCTCTGGGCACAGCTTTAAAGGTGTCCCAGAGATTCTGGTACATTGAGTTTTTGTTCTTATTGCTTTCAATCCTGAGTTCTAATTTGATTGCACTGTTGTCTGAGAGGCTGTTCATTATGATTTCCTGTCTCTTGCACTTGCTGAGGAGTGATTTACTTCCAATTATGTGGCCAGTTTTAGAATAAGTGCAATGTGGTGCTGATAGGAATTTATATTCTGTGTATTTGGGGTGGAGAGTTCTGTAGATGTCTGTTAGTTCTGCTTGGTCCAGATCTGGGTTCACGTCCTGGGTATCCTTGTTGATTTTCTGTCTGTCTCGTTGATCTGTTTAATATTGTCAGTGGAGTGTTAAAATCTCCCACAATTATTGTGTGGGAGTCTAAGTATTTGATCCTGCCATTTTATTACTGGTTGGTTGTTTTGCCCTTTGGTTGGCATAATTTCTTAATTGCATCATTGGTCTTTACCATTTGGTATATTTTTGTAGTGGCTGGTACTGGTTGTTCCTTTCCATGTTTAGTGCTTCCTTCAGAAGCTCTTGTAAGTCAGGTGTCATGGTGACAAGTCTCTCAGTAGTTGCTTGTCCGTAAAGGGTTTTTATTTCTCCTTCATTTATGAAGCTTACTTTGGCTGGATATGAGATTCTGGGTTGAAAGTTCTTTTCTTTAAGGATGTTGAATATTGGCCCCCACTCTCTTCTGGCTTGTTAGGGTTTCTGCCAAGATATCTGCTGTGAGTCTGATGGGCTTTCCTTTGTGGATAACCCAACCTTTGTCTCTAGCTGCTATTAGCATTTTTTCCTTCATTTCAACCCTGGTGAATCTGATGATTAAGTGCCTTGGGGTTGCTCTTCTTGAGGAATATCTTTCTTTTGGTGTTTTCTGTATTTCCTGGATTTGAATGTTGGCCTGCCTTGCTCAGTTGGGGTGTTCTCCAGCTTGGATTTATTCTCTCTGTCATATTCAGGTACACCTATCAAACATAGATTAGGTCTTTTCACATAATCCCATATTAATTGGAGGCTTTATTCTCCTACTGAGCTTTGTGATGGAGAGACCCACCGAGCCTACTGCCTGTCTCTCTGCCTTTAGCACCCCCCTCTCCAGGGGACCGGTAGCTCCATCCCACAGCCTTTCCCAGCCAACCAATGCATCTGCCTAGATCTGTGCCAATAAGCTGTGGCACTGGCTGAGGCTGCTATTCAACTCTGTGCAGATAACTTGGGCACTTTTCAGCCCAGCAAAGATCTCCTGGTCTGTGGGTTACAGAGGCTTTAGGTGAAGCACAGTATCTGGACCCATGTGCCAGAAGGAGGAGCCCCCAATCCTCTGGTCAGATGCACTTCCCAGGTGGCACAGCACCCTACCCTGCCTTGGTTGCCCTCTTTGGGCTATGCCCACTGTCCAGCCAGTCCCATTGAAATGAACCTGGCACCTCATTTGGAGATCACTCACCTTCTGCTTCTCTCACTGGGAGCTGCTTTTATTCAGCCATCTTGGTGGAATCCTCCAGAAAGGTATTTCTTATAGATCTGGAAGCTGCAAAGTTCAAGATCAAGGTGACAGTATTTTGATGTCTGGTGAGACCCTTCTTATATCTTCACACTGTGGAAAAAGAGATGGGCAAAAATGACACTAAGTATTTCCCTCTAGCCCTTTTATAAGGCAGGAATCCCCTTCATGAGGACAGTACCCTCATGACATAATCACCTCTCAAAGAATACTCCTTTTGATACTGAGGCATCAGGAATTAAGTTTCAACATGAATTTTGGAGGGAACATAAACATTCAACCATAGCAGCAAGCATTTTTCTTCCTTTGACCACACAGGAAGACTGCATTTTCCAGTCCTCTAGAAAGTTTTAGCACTAGTGACTATCCTAAGATGCCATGCATTTTTTTTTGTTGTTTTTTAATCCATGCTCCTTAACTGGCTGAATGCAGAGGAGGCAGTGGCAACACAAGGTGCAAAGAACCATGATCCCTGAAGTATATGGAAGGTCATTTGCCAAACACCTGGTTAGTCTGTGAAGAGAGTAAGAAATAAACCTTTATTGTGTTAAACACTGATCATTCTGAGTTATTTATTACAACAGCTAACATTAATTGCTTGGATAATGTGCACTGTTTAGCTTTCTGATTTTTCTTGTCCTGGATCATTTTTCTAGTTATTTCCTCCTTCATATTTTAAGTTGGCATTTTTTGTTTCCAAAAATATCATCTAGTAAAAAATCTGTTGGTTCTACATCATGTGTGCTTTGATCAATTTTTCGTTAACTATTATCTCATTTTAATTACCCACATAAAGCTTCCATATTCCAAACATCTCTCTGTGAACCACTGATTCAAATCTATTTCTAATATCTGATTCTTTTTAAATTCTATTCATGTGATTCCAATTTGATCTTTCAATTTCTAGAAATTACGAACTTTCTATATTTCTACCTTTTCTTCTACTTATCTTCCTTTCAGCAGCTTTTAATGATACATTATATGAAAATAGTTGTGAAACTAGAACTTCTTGTCAGAACTACTTTTTACAAACTAGAACCTCAGAGAGCAAATGAATCTTACATGAATTGTTTCACGCACACACAGAAATGCAAGCAATTTGTCCACTGAGCTCTTCCTTTGCAGGAGTAATTAAAAAACGCACACACACACACACATTTTTTTTAAATGGCAGGTGCTGTAGGACACATGCCCCTAATTTCCACTTGCCCTAACTTTCCCTATAAGAACATAGTAATTCATGCAAAGCTGAATTACAATCTTCTTAATGTACACATACATTGTAAGTATTAAGGATTTTAAAATGCAATACTACTAGTCTTCTAATTTCAATTATTCAAGGTACAAGGCACTTTAACCTTTCAGAGATAATCCCATCTACTTTGAATAATAGCAAATCTGGAGTTACAAAACACATATGCTAAAAATCAGAGATATAAGCTATAATGCTAATAAAATAATAATTATTATAATGGAGGAATGCACAGTGCACAAGAGCCCTGAAGAAGGCACATTGGAGAATGATTGAGTAGATTGTGTAGCAATTTTCCATGCAGAATGAGAGGAAAATAGAAAAAAGGCTGACAACGATCAAAGCTTAGGGCCCATGTGAAGTATGAGAAAATTAGGCTATAAATTACATAGAGGGATAAATTTGCGAAGCCTTGTGGTGATAGGTGCTACCAGTTCCCTATGCAGATCTCCTTTCCCTTACTGCAATCTTCATCCCCCAGCAATTGTTAGTGTTGGCCTCCAACAACTGATTGCTACACTCTTTTCTCAGAAGAACTGTCCCCTGGTCTAAAAGACTCACCTTTTTCACAGATGCTTTGGAGGTTACTCCTAGGGGCTGGCCCATGGTCAGTGACTAATGTAGGGTAGAAAAGAATGCATGGTCCCTTGTTCTTGTAAGAATGACTCTGTAGAGATAATTGTATTCTAGTGGTCTGTGTTATTCAGGATTTGATCAGACCACTGATCATTTTTAGTTATACAAAGTAAGTAATTTTGCATTAGACCTATGCAATTGTAATCTGAGAGTTGCCACTGCATCTGGTGATAGATTGAAGTTGTTAAAAGTCATCAGAGTGGCCATTAGTAAGAAAAGTTAGACATAACTAACAAACTGGAACTCATGAAGGCAGGCTGGAACCAAGAAACACAAACTGCAACCTGTGTCTATGTCCCTCTGACTCCAATCAGGATAATGTAACCAATCTGTGGATGAAGCTGGAGACCAACACCAGGAAGGTCTCTGCACATTGATCTGATCAAGAACTTAGGGAACCGAAGGAAGAAATCAAATGGGAGCGTGGAACCAGCTGCCATCTCCAGTAGGCCTGTGAGCCACCAGTTCAGCAATAATGGGAGCTATCTCCAACCACATCTTGCACCCTTTCACTGACCTGCAGGGTAGACTGGCTGTTCTTTCCCCTGCCTTCTAAATATTATGCAGATATCACAGCCAACCATAAACCCAAAGACATAAAGGAGCGAGGATTCTGGAAAATGTAGTTTCCACTTAATTATGTTGATACAGTACAGAACGATGAAAAGCTCCCAATCATATCAGCTGAACACATTACTTTACTTAGACTTGACACAGACTTCAACTCAGCCCACATCCTACTTTGATTCTTCTGCCTATTTTGCTTCCCAGATATCAGCAAATCCCTTACATGAGAATTCTGTCTTGGTCTCTGCTTCTAGATAACCCCAACTAAAGGGTGCCCCATCATGATAATGAATTGTGACTATATTTCATAGGAAATAGACATTGATAGCTATTTTTGTTCATTGGTGATAAATTAGATAAGGTGACACAGGATAATCAATGAACCAAGATGCCAAAGGTTTTAAAATGCACTAATAAAATACTGCTAATTAAACTATAAAGGCAATCCTTTCTGATTACTAAAAATTATATTTGCTAAAAGAGCTATTTATTTTAATTAAGTAAACAGATTTTTATTAATTGGTATCACTTTTATCAGTATCACTTTCATGCATACATTTTTAAATGATTTTTCCAAAAAATTTTTATTTTTAGAGGCAAGATGTCACTCTGTTGCTCAGGCTTGAATGCAGTGACATAAACATAGCTCTCTGCAGCGTCAAACTCCTGAGCTCAAATGATCCTCCTGCTCTAGACCCCACAGTAGCTGGGGCAGGTGTGCCATCATGCCTGGCTAAATTTTTAAAACGTTTTTGTAGACACGGGGATCTCACTACCTTGCCTCAGATGGTCTCAAACTACTGGTTTCCAGCAATTCTACTGCCTCAGCCTCCTAGGCACTGGGAGTGTATGTACGATCACAACACTGGCCAAACAAAAAATATAACAAAAATAAATGCATTAAGGTAGTTTCAAAACTCTCTCCTATTATCTAAATACTGAGTTATTTCTCAACTTAGAATGGTCAATGTCTGCAATTTTACACACCTCTTCCTCTTTGCCATCAAGAATATCGATAATACATTTCTTAAAGAATTGATTAGAAAAACAAAGTTATTAGTGCTCAAAAGCTAAGTTTGTAGTCATGTAAAACTAGTTTTTTTTTTTAACCTCCTTTTCAGGAATGTTTTTCCACAATTTTCCTGAGTTTTTTTTTTAATGTCACCAACACCCAGGCAAGTTATAATACTGAGACACTTGACTTTCAGATAGATAGTAATATATAAACTCATTTTGACTCCCACCTGACTAATGATTGTAAAAAGTATTCTGATTTCAAAGAACCTAAAATGTGAAAAATGTTTCCTCAATACACCATGGTACCTGAAGATGAGTTGAAGTTGGATAAATAATAATTAGGATAACTGGCTAAGTGGCATTTGTGTTAATCCCAGCAAAAACATGTCAATCACCAATACTAGAACATACAGTGGAGATTAGAAGGGATTTGAGTTACATTTAGGAGACAAACTAGTCTGGATATTTAGTAAAAATATTTCTATGTGAAGATGCTATTCACACATTTATATTAAATGATCCAGAAATGGTTTTGCATCAAATACAAATGGATATGTATATAAAGGCTGATATTCATAATCACACAATTTGAAGAACTTTTAATAATTTTAGAGTTCTTGATAAATTTGTATATTCATACAGATTCCAATGACTCTGCTGCCAATATTAGGGTATCATTTTGACTACAAAAAGAGTAACTCCCACTCAACTTATTTCCATCTATTAATTACACAGTGATGTTGAACCTTAGTTTCTGGCCATGCTCCTATCCACAAACAGCTTAGAGAGTTTAGCTCTAAAACAATATACTCATGAGATATGATAATATTTTGCAATTCAGTACAAAATTGTTTTACTATTCAGTTACTGGTTTAGATTTATTCTCTTCCACTTCATGATTAAATAGACAAATTGTACCAAAAATATCCCCATTGTTTTTCTTGCTATGTCTTTCAGCAGGCTAAAGAAAACATCTTATTTGCATTAGTAGTATCTTCAGACCTATGTATGTGTCTAATATTAACAATGAAGCACATTCCTGGCATTAGTTATTTTAACATTTTTTTACCATAATTAAATTATAACTTCAGAATTTCAGACATTAATTGTTGTGGAATATGCCTCAAGCAGATTATTTGACTAAGGCCTAATTTTATTAGCAGTATCCATTCCTAAAACATTATTTTTAAAGTTAGTTATAACTTATTTTATATCCTGCCTCACCACACATTTTAATGTAAAATATTCTTTGGAGAAATTGCATGATCAAAATTTTAAGCACAAAATTTATTGCTGGTTAATATATTGAAATAGGATGAAAACTTAGGCTTACAACCTCTAGGTGAGGCCAGCAGATATTCACAATATCAAATGAAATTTAAGCAGAATAAAATCTCATCTTTGGAATTTTTCAGTTTTTGTAGATTCAGTTCGTTTCAAAATAAACTGTATAGCATCTGAAAACAATTTTCACCTATGTGCACATGTGTCTGTAATGCATACACTTATGTAAATGTTTTAAACTATCAAACTTGAAGCATACCTTAAGAGCAAAGAGTGTAATAAAATTTTGTATTTTCATCTTTCAGCTTTAGCAATTATCTGTATTTTCATCTTTCAGCTTTAGCAATTATCAACATTTAGTCATTTATATTTTAATACAATGACAGTTTATACTACAACTATTAACCACAACTACCATTTGAAGATAGTATGTGCTAGTGTTTCACTTTTTATGAAACACTGTTCATAATTTCATAAAACTATGAAGGTTTTAGTTTTATGGAGTAGAATTAAGCTGGATAATTTCAGTATAAAATAACATTAATAGAAATAAATCATCTAGAAAATGATCATAAAATTATTGAATATAAGATATTCAGAAGCACTACTGAAAATCATCATAAAGCTTTCTTAAGTGCCATAGGAAATTAGGTGTAGCTTTTACCTTTGCTAAAACATTGACCAAATACAATTGACAGACATTTAATTTATAACCACTAGTTCCAGTGATGTAATTAACAACATCTAATACATGTCTATGCATAACTGCAACAGAGAGAAAAGCAGGTAGCTGGCTTCCATGGTGAGAGCCTTTCTAAGAATCAGAGTAGGAGATTTCTTAAATACAGAAAAGGGGTAGAGATGCTGGAAATTCCAAATTGAACAATAATTACTTCAGGCATCAGGCACTGGGTTAATTTGAATAAAAATGCATGTAAAATGTCTAGCCTAGTATTTAGCCTATAAGTGTCTCTCTCATTGTCCTCACTTCAGAGATAAAGTAATTGCAGTAATTAACTTGCCCAAGGTTATACAATATTAAATAATGGAACTTAGATGCCAACAAAAGTCTATCTGATCCAAAGTCTGTGTGTTAAACACTGCAGTATTTTTTAATTAACAGTATTTACAAAAGCCATTTATTTCAATCACGTTATAATGTTACAGTAAGACAGTGAAGGTCGACAGCTTGTCCAAAGTCTTATCACCAGTAACTTCAGACAACCTTTACTGCAGATCAGACTATCTGATAGGATTGCGATGTATGATGGTGCTCTTACAATAGTGCATACTGTCTATTGATTGTGGTGATTGTGGTAAAACTGGAATCCCTAAATTCAGAGTCTTGTCTTCACTATTAAATTAAATATCTAAAATACTCAGGATATCATAACTGTAAAAAACACAGATATAATGTCTAAACAAACAATCAAAACTCAGAATTCGATACAAAGAGATAGAAATGTTAATGGAACTTAGCCAGAGATTGAGAGTAAGCAAAACAGCCATCACTTCCCAAGGAAAAACACGTTGATTTGTTGCTGCATTTGCTTGAAATCAATCTGAGACCTTAAAGCTGAAAGGAACAATTCAATAAAGAGTCAATACAATTAAATGAAGTTATATTTAACTTGAAATTATGTCAAAGGCCTTTCACATTCCAGTGCTCCCATATTGTAGACATATATTGACAAAATGAATATATGAAAACACAGGAGTCTGGAGACTTGAATAAAATTGAGATATAAATAGCAAATTATTTGGAAATATTTTTTAGCCATAATTTTCTATTTCCAAATATATATATAAAGGATGTTCTTATTCTAAGTACTTGAAGGACCATGAAATGAAAACTAAGAAGATTTTTAATATATTTTTATTTACTTACAAATTTGTTAATGTCATATTGTTATATATTTACATTTTTGCACCTATGCAGTTACTTTCCTAGGAGGAAAGTATTCCTAGAAATGGAAATAGAGGTATAGAGGAATGTATTTAGGCCTTTTGGAAAATTGTTCCATCATACATAAAACTACAATATAAATAGTTGTATATAAAAATGTCATTTCTTCCATACATTACTTCATTGATGTTTTCAAAAATAAAATACTTTTAAAATAAATATTTATTTGATTTCTATTGAGGTAACATATTTATATATAATGTCATTTATTTTACAATTTTGAATTGCCTGTTCATATTGTTTCCCACTGTTGTATTGGACTACTTGTTTTTCTTAAATTGTTGTGTAAGATCATTTTGTGCATCAAGAAATATTTTGTCATCCATATATTGCAACATTTTCTCCTTTCATGTTATGTGTTTATTTATGTACTGAGCTTCTCATTTGTTTTGGTGTAAAGATGTTTTAAACACATGGTCAATTCTAACATTTTCTCATAAGACATTCTGTTAATGATACCACAATTATTAGAAAAGTTTTCCCTGACTTGTATGCTTTATAAATATTAACTCATAATTACTTCATAAATTATTTTGTTTTTTCCACAGACTAATTTTTCTGAAATTCATTTTTGAGTTGTATATTCATTTTGTACATATTACATTTTCCCAGATGTTTGGCCATTTGTATGTCCATCCTGATTTGAAATTAATAAATATATCTATTCATAGATACTTGGCGTTATTTCTTACTGTGTTTTAATAACCTTTTTGTTTTCACATATCGAGATATTATTCCATTTTTATAACTTTATACAATTAAATTTTTATTTTAATATTTTGTATTTTGTATATTTGTTGGTATTATAAATAGGAATTTTATTTATATTGAAGATTCAGGATTTTTTAAAATTTACCATTGTTTACATATGCATAATAAAATTATAATGAAATATGCATAATAAAATTATAATGAAATTGTCATTTTCTTTTAAAAAGTTTGTAATAAATTTATCTTGTTCAGGTGGACAATTATATAAAAATATCGATTATAAATGGACTCACTTATTGGTTCACACTTTCAAAATTAGGTAAGAACAAGGTAGTAAAAAATGGGCATACTTCTCTTATTTTTGTTTCAAATATAATGCTTCTAGTGTATTTTAATTAAATGGTTTGAAGATTTTAATATTTCTACAATAGTAAAACATGTTTACATTTCAGTTTTATAAAAAGTTCTAATATTAGAAATTGGATTTTAAATGTTATCAATATTCTATCTACCTAAGCTTTTCACTTATGATAATTTATATTAAAATATTTCCTAATAGTAATTCTTTCATTTCTTAAATGTACTTCACTGGTAACATTTTTAAAATATACTTTTACATTTAGTTTGCTAGCATTTATTTTTAAAATAAGCATCTGTATTAATAATTAATAGTTTAGCCTTTTTTCAGGCTTTTATTTTTATTGAGGATAGCTTACAATATGCATCTTCAGATTATAGTAAAATTTCAATTAATATTATAGTCCTTTATGTACAGTGTCAGAAACTTCCAGCAGTTATACTTTTTCTTCTGTTATATCTTGTGGGATATAAACCAGGCAGTATGTTCTTAATAGACAGTCAAGTATCTTTTAATATAAATAAAAATAAGGAAATTATATTTTAGACTGAAAATTCTTTTTACTATTTCTGGTGAATTTTATTACTTTGGATAGATAAAGGTTTCCATCTGATAGTACATTCCTTCTGCTTGAAAGAACTTCTTGAATGTTGTAATAAAGTTTTATTTCAAATAAATTGTTTTATTTCTCTGAAAAAGTCTGTTCTTTTTACATTCAAATTTGAGAGAGATTTTTATTGGGGATAGAATTCTGGGCTGACAGCTTTATTTTTCATTCAGTATCTTGAAGTTGTTCCATGGTCTGTCTTTTGCATTGTTTCAGATGGAAAGTCTGTTGTAATTCTTTTCTTTGTTTTTCCAAATACATTGTTATTGTTATCATTAAGATAAAAATGGCTTTACGATTGCTTATTGGGCACTGATTTTTCTACCCATTTGACTATGTTATATTTAAGTATGCTTTTGTTTTGGTTTTTCTGTATTCTGGTTGGTGTCCTCTGGGCTTTTTGTGGTTTGTTGCTGTTTCATTGATTTTGAAAAATGCATGGTCTTTATCACTTCAGATATTTCTTCTGCCCCATCATCTGTCTCTTCTTCTATTTTTGGAATTTTGATTCTATGTATGCAACAATCAAACAGTTCTAGTATTCTTTAACTCTTTTTTTCTTTTGTTGTACTTTGAACAATTTATATTGGCATATCTTTAAGTGTACTGATTATATCCTCAGTTCTGTTTAGTCTGCTATTAAAGAACATTTTACCCTTGACATTGTGCTGTTTTTTTCTAGTATTTCTATTTGCTAGATGTACTGGAATTTCTCATTTTTATGGTTTTTAATTTATCATCCAAAATTCTGTTTATCCATGTTGTCTAACATTTCCACTAATTCTCTTAACTTTAATTTTAGTTATTCAGGTGATAGTATACCCACAATTATTTTCTCAATTCTGTATTCTCTTACATTTGTCTGTTTGCCATGTCACTAGCACATTCTTTTAATATCTATAGGTTTAAAGACATCTAAACATTGACCAGTATACAAGCATTTCCTAGAATTTTGATAAAGCTTATGTTGGGTCTGTAGACTGATTTTTAAAACTTGACATTTTTAGTTAACTCAGTTTTACAATCTGTAAACACAATACATTCCTCCATTTGTTTATATAGTCTGTGATATATCTCAGTTTTTTTGTAGTGTTTTGTGTATACTTAACTTTTTGTTAAATTAACTACTATTTAATTTTTAATACTATAGTAAGTAGTATATTTTCTATTTTTTCTAATATATAAAAATCAAAATGAATTTTCTATATTGACTTTGTCACCAGCAATCTTAATGGAATCACTTATTAATTCTATTAATTTTCTTATGGATTATTTTATGACTCTAATAAAATAGTAATTGTGTCCTTTTGAATTCTGTGTAAAATATTTTCTACTAAGATTAATAATTTACCAGAGAAGCTATCTGAGCATGGACATTCAGGTTTTCATACTGAAAATAAATTTAATAATGTATTTAATTTATTCAATGTATCTAGGAGTATTTATATTTTCTGTCTATTCTTGTTTTAGTATTGAAAAGTTATATTTTTTCCTAAAATGTTGCTCTTTTTGACAGAGTTGTCTAATTTACTGGTATAAAGATATTTTATGTACTATCTCTTTTTGTCGTGTTCATAAAATTTGTAGTAATATTTCTTTTTCACCCATGATATTGGTAAAATGTGTTTTCTCTTTTTTCCTGATCACTATTTCTAAGGAGTTACTGTTTTTATTAATCTTTTTACTAAATCATTTTATCTTTGTTAATTTATCTATTGTATTAGAGAAAGATAGGGAGAGAGAAACAGAGCAAGAAAGAGAAATATAAAATTAATTTCAGTTATAGTCTTTATTATTTTCCTCATTCTAACTTTTGAATTTAGATATTCATTTTCTAATTATTTAAATAGAAGCTTACATAACTGGTTTCGGATTTTTATCTTGTTAAAATTCATGCATAGAAGACTATAAGTTACCTTCTAAGCAGTACTTCAGCTGAATCACACAAATTTTTATATGTTATATCCTCCTTAATATTAAGGTTTAAATATTATCTAGTTTTCATTGATTTCCTCTTTAGCTTATATAGTCCATACATATAATCATATCATATATAAAATCAATTTTATAAAATTATACTGCTTAATTTCCAAGCAGTTGAGGATTTCATCTTTTGCTTGATTTCCAGTTTAATTTTATAATGTCCAAGAATGGTCTCTAAATAATTTCAATACTTTGAAATTTGTTAAGTGACATAAGGTCAATATCAGAAAATGTCATATATTCCCATGAAAAGAATACATGTTCTTCTGTTGAAATATTTTATATATACTAATTCATTCAAACATGTTAATTGTATTATTCAAGTCTTACACATGTATACCTAATTTTCTCTACTTTAACAGTTAGTGAAATAAACATATTAAATTTTCCCACTATGATTATGATTTAGCTATTCCTTTATTGACTTTTTTTTTTTTTTTTTTTTGCTCTATCTGGGGGCTGTATCACTGGGTATTCACAGTTAAGTTTAAGGTATCTTTCTTTTTAACTTCTGCTTTATTGTGAAAAGACAAGAGGACTTCAAAAAGTTCATGGAATTCAAATGTGTAAATGAAAACAAACTTTATTTCTCAATGTAGGTTTTGTCAATGTTGAGACAATTTTGTAAGTTATGATACCAGCCAATTATTCTGTCCCTAAAGAACTGAGGGTCCTGGGAATTTATGTAAATGACATCTTTCTTACCGTATTAATTGAAGAAAGATGGATACCTGTTAAAGACCTTTTACGTTTGGGAAATAAAAATAAGTCAGAAGGAGCCAAATCAAGACAGTAGGGTGAATACCTAATGATTTCCCTTCAAAACTCTCACAAAATTGATCTTGTTTGATAAGAGGAATGAACAGGAGCATTGTTTTACTGGAGAATTACCCTCTGCTAAAGTTTTCCTGGGTGTTTTTGGTGTTTGTGTATGTGTTGCGGAGGGGGTTGTTTTGTTTTGGCCCTTGAGAAAGTTAACAAGCAAAATGCCTTGAGCATCTTCCAACACTACTGTCATGACCCTTGTTCTTGACTGGTACAGTTTCATTTTGACTGGTCACTTGCATCCCTTGATAGCCATTGCTTTGATTTTGCTCTGTTTTCAGGATCATACTGGTAAAGCCATGTTTCTTCTTCTGTTAGAATTCTTCAAAGAAATGCTTTAGGATCTGGATCCTACTTGTTTAAAATTTCCATGGAAAGTTCTGCTCTTTTCTGTAGGACATCTGGAGGCAAAGGTTTTGGTACTCATTGAGTGTAAAAGTTGCTCAACTTCCATTTTTTAGTCAGAATTTTGTAAGCTGCACCAGTTGAGATCTCTATAGTGTTGGCTGTTGTTTCCATGGTTAATCATTGGTCCTCTTCCATTAGGAAATGAACAAGATTAATTTTTTGACACATTGATGTGGATGGGCTGCCACTGCAAGCTTCATTGTCAGTATCATCTCATCCCCTCTTTAAATGAGTTATCCATTTGTAAACTGCTAATTTGAAGGGGGGGCATTGTCCCCAAAACTTCATAAAAAGCATCAGTAATTTCACTATTCTTCCATTTCTTCATCATAAATTTGATATTTGTTCTTCAATTTTTTTTTTAATTTTAGGTTCAGGGGTACATGTGCAAGTTTGTTAAATAAGTAAAATAATCTGTACATGAACAGAAGTTTGGTGTACAGATTATTTTGTCACCAGGTAATAAGCACAGTACCCAACAGGTAGTTTTTTGACCTTTATCCTCCTCTCACCTTCTGTTCTCAAGTAGGCCTTGGTGTCTGTTGTTCTCCTCTTTGTGTCCATATGTACTCAAAATTCAGCTTCTGTTTATCAGTGAGAAGAGGCAGTATTTGGTTTTTTGTTTCTGTATTAATTTGCTTAGGATAATGGCCTCCAGTTCATTCGTGTTGCTGCAAGGGACATGATCTTATTCTTTTTTATGTCTGCATAGTATTCTATGGTGTGTATGTACCACATTTTCTTTATCCATTCTACCATTGATGGTCATTTAGGTTGATTCCATGATTTTGCTATTTCAAAAAGTGCTGCAATGAACATACAAATGTGTATGTCTTTATGGTAGAATAATTTAGACTCCTTTGAATATATACCTAATAATGGGATTGCTGGTTTGAATGGCAAGTCTAAGTTTTTTGAGAAATCACCAAACTGCTTTCCACAATTGCTGAGCAATTTACATTTCCACTCATAGTGTTTAAGTGCCCCTTTCTACATGTGTCCAACAAGAAAATGAAAAAATCCTCAGCATCACTAATCATTAGAGAAATACAAGTAAAAACTACAACTACATGTGATACTATCTCATACTAGCTGGAATGGCTACCATTATTATTTTTTGAGGCAGTCTCACTCTGTTGCCCAAGCTGGAGTGCAATCATGGCTCACTTAAGCCTTGACTTCCTGGGCTTGAGGGATTCCCCCACTTCAAACTCCCGTGTAACTGGAACCACAGATGTGCTCCACCACATCTGGCTATTTTTTTCTTATTTTTCTTAGAGACGGGGTTTTGCCATCTCTTCAAGCTGTGGTTCTGCCCAGGCTTGTCTTGAACTTCTGGGCTCAAGCAGTCCTCAGGCCTCCACCTCCCAAAGTGTTGGGATTACAGGCATGAGCCACCATAACCAGCCAGAATGGCTATTATTAAAAAGTCAAAAAATAGCAGTGAGTTTTCAGGGAAAAGGGAACACTTACACACTGCTGGTGGGAATAGTTCAGTCATTGTGGAAAGCAGTTTGCCAATTTCTCAAAGAACTTGCTTCAATTTTAGCAGAATTCATGTTGCTCTGATAGGGGCTTTGTTCAAATTTATGTCTTATATCCTTAGTGCCTCAAACTTGATCTTGTTCGAACATGCAATAACAAGTTAGTACATTTATTTTGGTGTCAAAAAAATTGAAATCTATGCATAATTTTTTCATAATACACATTGTGAACTTTTTGAAATTAGTTCACGTTTTTATCTCTCATCTTAATGTTTACTTTTTTCCAATATTTACATGGTTATATTCACTCTTTGGTTTAGTCAATCTTATTACTTTATTTGGTTTGCTCAGCCCTTTAACTTTACATCTTATATTTAAAGTGTATTTCTTTTAAGTGGTATATTATTGCTTTTACTTTTTGATTCAATTAGACAATCTTTGACATTTAGTATTTTATTTACTTTTAATGTAGTTACTGATACATTTGGTTTATGTATACCTCTATTTCTTTTATTTGACTTATCATATTTAATGTTTCCTTTTTTCTCTTAGATTAACCACTTACTATAATAATTTTTATTATCATCATATATTTGAATATTTTCTATTAAAGTTGATAATTATGCATTCTATTCCTAGATATCATAAATATTACAACATGTTTCACTGATTTATTACAATTAATACATATCATTGCTTCCCCCAAAGTAATAGTATTTGTTTTTAAAAATTGTATAATTGGGGTATCTTTGGAAAATTTGGATAACTTTTATGTATCCAGTCTGAATATATATTTTGATTTGTTTAATGTTTTTTAATGGCATAACAATGTCAATAAATTATAGATCAGATTAAATAGGTATTTTCTTAGTGAAAAGAAGAAATCTACTACCTGTTAAATTCTGGAAGTAAATAATGCTATTTTTTGTGGTTAGTAAAAATAGTGAATAGTGAAGACCATATTCAGAATAACATTAACAACACTTTTTTTTAAATTGAAACATTATACGTGGAAGATGAAGATGGAAAAGATAAAGAATATTTTCTATTCTACAAACAAAAAGCCTATGGAATGTGTGCTCAGCTCACCAGTACTTACTAGTTTTAATTATCAGTTCCTAAGTCACTACAGTGCTAGGGTTAAAACAAAGGCTTTTAAGAAGATGTGGGTAGATGTTAGATGAGAAGTTGATACTCTTACCTATAATTTATTGAGAGAAAAGAGAAACGGCAGCCCCTTAAAAAGAATTAAAAACTTTTGCTTCAATCAGATTTAATTTTAAATCAGTTTCAATTCTTCCAAATCTGACCTCTTTTTCTATGACTGATTAAGAATTAAAATCTACTATGATGTAACCTATGAGAGCTTCATAACACAGGTGTCAGTATGTTGTAAGACAGTACAACTTGTTTGAATGCTAAAAAAAAATTTCTCAAGATTTTCTGCATTTATTTACTGGATGAATTTATCTGTGACATGTCCAATGTTCAGTTTAGCTTTGGACTCAGTTTTACCTATCAAACACGAAGCCACAGTGTTACGTTTAACGGCAGAGCATACTGTATTTGAGGCTGTAATGAGTTATCCAGTTATACATTATTCCACGGACTCTTTTTACTGACCACAGCCACATGAAAATTTGATTTTCCTATTTGCTTCACAAATCAATTGCAAAGTTATGAAACAGTATATTTAATGATTAGTCCACTCTAAGAACACTAACATAATTTCACAACCCTTAAACTCTGAAATACACTTATTCTTCTGTATCAACCCTGTACTGACTCAGCCCTCAAGCTATTTGAAATGTTTCTTCTCCGTTTTGTCACATTAGCTCTGCCTGATTTTTGCAATATCCTCTTGACCAATCTTCCACTGTTTTCTTCATACTCCAATCCCAACATAAACAAACATGTGCCAAATTGTCTCTCCCAAAACATCATTCAGAAATATTTCTGGCCAGGGATGCTGGTTAATTATGGGAAGCCAAGGCAAGAGGATCACTTGAGGCCAGGATTTCAAGACTGCATTGAGCCATGATCCCACCACTGAACTCCAGCCTGGGTGACAGAGCAAGACCTCGTTTCTAAGAAATATTTTTAAAATATTTAGTCAGGCATGGTGGCATGTGCCTGTAGTCCCAGCTACTTGGGAGGCCTAGGGAGGAGCACTGTCGAGCCAAGCAGTTCAAGATTACAGCGAGCCATGATCGTGCCACTGCAATCCAGCCTAGGTGAAAGATCAAGACCTCAACTCTCAACAAAAGTAAAATAAAATTATATTTTCTTCCCTCCTTTCTTTGCTCCTTCCTTCCTTCATTTCTTCTTTCCTCATTCTGTCCAAAAGTCAATAGATGGGGGCAGTAATGGTGGGAGTTCATATAATAGATGGATAAGCATTGCTGTCTTTGCAAGGTATGGAGTTCATAAGGAGGACATCTACACACCAAGGGAGGTAAGACCTGAGTGTGAAGATGTAAAGCTGTTGAAATTGTTTTCAGAAATTAGAGTTATAAACATGATAATGGGAATGATTTAATCTCCATGGTGTTGTCTTAGAACTTAAGTTTTTTGGTGTAACTCATGGCCATATTTTATACACACACACACACACATACACGCATATATATATATATATAACATTATATATAATGTTAGCTCTGTCCCCTGAGAGGCCCTCAAAGTAGAGACCTCCTATAGCAATGAGATCATCTGTCATATTAGTTTCTAAATATTATTCTCCACTAATAAAAACTAGGGTTCTTTGGAGAGGTGGTTGATTCTAGGGGTGGGGCATAAAGTACAAAATGAACCTGTAAGTTAGAAAATGCTCAGAGAATAGCTGCAACATGCTGTTCTGCTTATCTATTGCAAAAATAATGGTTTGAAACAATTACTATTTCTCATGATGTTATAAGCTCACTGGGCTCAGCTGTGTGGTTGTTGCATGGGATTCCTCCAGTGATTGCAAACAATTGGCAGCCATTGCTGAAATCACTGAAGTTCTTATGAGACAAGATGCACAGGCTAGCTCAGT
>PVKP010009685.1:40110-67541 GCA_004027715.1 Plecturocebus donacophilus
CTTTTTTTCTGTTCTTTTCATAACCTCCTAAAAAATGTAAATTCATTCTTAGCTGGTGGGTTACATGACAATAGGCCATGAGCCAGATTGGACCTTTGGGCCATACTTTGCCCACCTCTGTGCTACATCAATAATAAGTACTAGAATTACGGATGAAATATATCAACTTTGGTCCTTCTTATAGTAAGTATGATTAAAATAGCAAAAATAAAGTGTTTATGCACACATATTTTAATATTTCCTAGTTATATGTGAGATCAGTATCACAAATATATAGATGTTGAAATATATCTGGTTATCATAAAAGTCAAATTATAGTTTATAGCAATAAAATTAGTATACCACAGTTCCTCAGAAATGTGCCACTTAAATTTTTTTTAGAAAATAGAACAGGTGAATGTGAGGGTAATACATTCTAATATCCAGCCCAACCATAACATTTCCTGTCATGCATTTCTCCAGTGTATATAATTTGCTTTCATACTACTCCCTGCTAAGTTACTAAATATTTCACTTGAACTGCCGGGGGCTGTTCATCTACTGGGCAGTCTGCTGAGGAAGCAGATGCAAATTGTGCTTGGTCATCATACTCCTGGACTTTCTAATGGACAAACTATAAAGGTTATTCATGTGGAGACTAGCACTTTCCTATTTGTTATTGAACTTGGAGTTAACTGGCAATAGACTGAGTACTCCCTGAGTTTTAAGAACTGAACTGATGGAAAGAAAAGTTTTATTCAAGTTGTCTGTAGACATGAAAACCAATTCTAAATGGCAATTACTCACAGAAGGTTTTTTAGAAAGTGCTACTTCATGTCAGAGTAAAATTATTTTTTCTAGGGGGAAGGGACAGATGACCAATATTGAGCACAAAAGATCTTGTTATAATCAAATTGAAGATTGATGTGTCTCTTCTGAGGGGATGTTGCATTGTGGTTTAAGAACACAGACATTGGAATCTTGAATAGCTGGCTTTAAAGCCTGTCTCTACAGCTTTAATACGTGAGATAAATTGGGGAAATTGTGTAATTTCTTGTGTCTGACATTTTTTCTCAGTGAAACAGAAAAAAACAATAGTATCTTCATGTAGGGTTCTTTAAAGGATTACATTTGTAATATAAGAAAACACTTTCAAAAAGTGCCTGGAACAAAACAACTGCTCAATAAATACTAGTTATCGCTATTATTACTAGTTTGCAGTTTCTTAAAAGAGAAAACATTGTTTACATTCATATATGAGTGGTGTAGTTTTGAAATGTAAGAATAATAACAAAAATAGCAAGAATAAGAATAAATAACTTAGTTTAAAATGGCAAACAAACTGAATAGATATTTCTTAAAAGAAGATGCAAATTACCAATAGGTACATGAAAACATGTTCAACACCATTAATTATTAAGGCAAAATAAAACCGCAATGAAATATCACCTAACACCTATTAGAATGGTTTTCAAAAATAAAAATAAAAAAAGATAAGTGTTGGCAAGGATGTGGAAAATAGGCAATCCTTGCCTACTGTGGTGGTAATGTAAATTAGAGAGCTGTTATGGAAAACAGCATGCAAGTTTCTCAAGAAATTAAAAATAAAACTACCATATGATCCAGCAATCCCACTTTTGGGTAGATATGCAAAGGAAATGAAATCAGTATGTCAATTGGGTATCTGCATGCCCATGTTATTGTAGCATTATTCATAACAGCTAAGATAGAACCTAAATGTACATCAATGGATGAGGAAAGAAAGTATAGTATAGGTTGGTCTGAAGGTAGTGATTCATCACAGCTGATTCATAGTCAGTTGCAGATGAAAGTCCTTGTTCTAGTGTTTCTCCCTTTCTCAGTACTGCAATTTGACTAGTCTAAATAAACAAATAACAAAAAGAAAAGAAACAATGATATATATACACAATGGAATACTATTCAGCCTTGAAAAAGAAGGAGTACAGGATGGCCCAGATGACTTACTAGAAGCATCCATTGTGCACTTTTGTCACGGTGAGGAACAGAAGGGCAAAGTAAATACAGCACCTTCAACTGAGACAGGCAGGTACATGCATTGGGACTAATACTCGACCCATGAAGAATGGAGAAAAGCATTCAGGAGTGACATGGAGACATGGAAACCTCCCTGGTCCAGGGAAACAGTGTATGTGCGACCCTGGGAACCCACGCTTCTCCCATAGATCTTTGTAACCCTCAGGTTAGGAGATCCCCTCATTAACTCACTCCACCAGGGCCTTCAGTCTGACCCATAGAGCTATGTGGATCTCAGAGAGCGGTCATTTAGGCACATGTGAGGACCCGGGAGCCATAGATACCCAGGCTTTCACAGCTTCCTGGCAAAAGCAGCTGCAACTCTGGCAAAGTGGGAGGTTAGAACCCCCATACACACCCCAGGAAAAGGGCTGAGTCCAGAGAGCGGAGCAGAGGCAGTCTGCAGGCTCTGCTTCCACCACACCTCACAGGATAAAGTGCCCCGGCTTAGAATTCTAGTCAGCTACCTGTAGCAGCCTTACCTCTCTCAGGAGAAGCTCACAGTGGGAGGGGAAGGCCACTGTTTGGGCAACTTAGCCATTCCACTTTGGAGAGTTCAAGGCCACTAGAGGCTGGAGCAGACCCCTAGCACAGCAAAGCGGCTCTGTGAAAATGTGGCCAGACTGCTTTTTCAAGTGGGTCCCCAATTCCATTCCTCCTCACTTAGCAGGACCTCTCACCAGGGTCTCCAGTCACCTCCTACAGGTGATTTCAGGCTGGCAAAAGGTCCATACCAACTGTGAGGAAACTCAGGGAGCTACAGAACCGAGCAAGATGAAGCTCCCAGCAGGAGGTGCAGGTCATCATCTTTGCTGTTTTATGGCCTTTACTTTTGATACCTCCAGGTAGCAGAAAATCCAAAGTGACTAGGGATGAAACAGACCCCCAGCATGCTGCAGCAGCCCTCAGGAAAAGTGGCCAGATTGTTATGTGGGTGCCCATTCCCATAGCTCCTCACTAGGCAGGTCTCTTAGGCCTGGGCCTTCAGCCAGATCCTGCTGGGGTACTGAGCTAGTGACTGCTCTGCGATTCCCTGGACAGAGCCCCCAGGGGCAACTGAAAATCTCTCTGCCCTGACCTCTGCAGTGGAATTTCCCTTGCTACCCTCAGACTAATGAAGGAACAAAGGCCCTAAATGTCTTTTCCACACTTCCAACAAGCTGCCATTGACCCAAGGAGAGGAGGCCAGTATGTCTTCCATGGGTCCTACTCTCCTCTCTGCTAATCACCATACAAGGAAGCCCTGGCTTGGGCCCACAGCACAGACGCTCCATCCTGGGCTGATTGCGCTGAGTGATTGCTGACCTGCGTGCAATCTGGGGGGCAGCCCCAAGGAGACAAGCAAAAGACCTCTGGCCACGACCACTACTCAGGTCTCTTCCTCTGCTGCCTCCAAGCTGGGGGAAGAATGTAAACCCTGAGACTGCCCCAGAGCTGCAGTGGAAAGGCCAGCAGTCTGTCTTGATGTACAGCCAGCACTCAAGAGAGAGAGGAGCCCACATTTTCAGAGCATTGAGAAGGAACATGGCTGCAACTGTGAGGAAACTTGGGGGAGCCACACAACTGAACTGAGCAAGAGTTTAACAAGTGACCAGTACATCTAAGTGTCACCTACTGAATCACACCCCAAAGCTTCACTACCAAAAATACCTCACTAACATACCCCATCGTGAAACCGAAGACAAGAAGTCCGCTTTAAATGATGACCCTGCCTTGGGGTGATTCACAGCCTTGGCCCTGTGAAAACATCCAGAAAAGAAGTCTATTGACCACACTCCATCTACACTACAGTTAAAGAAACACCCACAGGCAGAGATGAGAAATAACCAATGCAAGAACTTTGGTAACTCAAATGGCTAAAGTATCGCATATCCTCCAAATGATCACATGAGTTTTCCAGTAAACGATCTTAACCAGGCTATGATGGCTGAAATGACAGAAACAGAATTCAGAATATGGATAGGAATGAAGATCGTCAAGATTCAGCATGGCAAAACCTATTCCAAAGAAACTAAAAATGATAATAAAATGAGGAAGAAGCTGAAGAATAAAATGGATGGTATAAAAAGAAAGCTAACAGATCTGACAGAGCTGGAAAACACAAGTATTTCACAATGTAATCACAAGATTAACAGCAGAATAGACCAAGTTGAGAAATACATTGACTGGTTCTCTGAAATAAGACAGTCAGACAAAAAGAATGAAGATGGATGAACAAAACCCCTGAGAAGTAGGGGATTATGTAAAATGGCCAAATCTATGAATCTCTGACATCCATAAAAGGGAAGGGGAGAAAGTAAAGAACTTGTCAAGCATATTTCAGGGTATCCATGAAAACTTCCCCAACCCTGCTAGAGAGGCCAACAGTCAAATTCAGGAAACACACAGAACCCTAGCAAGATTCTACAGAAGACCATTGCCAACACACATAATCATCAGATTTTCCAAGGTCAAAAAAAAAAATGTTCAAGGTAGCTACAGAGAAAGGGCAGATCACCTACAAAAAGAAACCCATCAAGCTAACAGTGGATTCACTTCCTTGCACATTCCTACCCTGTGTATCAGTTTCTTCTTTGAAACTCAAGGAAGAGGCTGGGTGAAATGATAATATTTGAAAGCATCTTATAAATAGTTATCATCCACTAAGTAACATGTGGCCTTGTGAATTCTAATGTCACTAGCATGGTGCCTAACTTCTCCCAAAACATCTCAATACCTGACATTGGCAAAGTCACCCTCTGTGGTGCTGTACCTGTGGTCTCTCAATCTTTGCTTCTCTGTGGCATCCACAGCTGGCTCTCCACAGTAACAGTTTTTATGCTGTACAAGAACTGACAAACTACAGTGGCTTATCCTTTGGTAAAACATGTCTTCTGAGCTAAAAGAAGAGCAAGTTAATTCTCTCCAAATTAAACTATTTTTCTGTAATTATAGTCTCCTTGATAAAATTAGAAAGATTGAAAGGAATAGAAAAGGGAATATTTAGTAAATACATTTTTTAATTTTAATGCTGTTCTGGGTAACATTTAAAATTGTATTTCTCAGATTGGAAAACACTACCAAGTAGGAAGCTTCATGGAAATGCTAACACTAATAAGACTTTTATATGAGAATAGAATTCAGAAAATTATTGAGTTTTAATTCAGTAATGTAGAAAAGGGAACAGTGCTAGCAGATTTACCAAATCAAGCATGTTGACTAGTTGGGTTCGTGTTGTAGTAAAATTACTAAAGATCTGTGCCAGTCATATTATACAAGGCCTGGAATTCCAGGCTAAGCAAGACAAACTATTTGCAATACTTATCCTGAAAGGATTTTGAAGAAGAGTAATATGCAGAGCTAATGAGGCTCAATCCAGCATAGACTCAAGAAGGAAGACCTGGATGCAGGGAATCCACTGCCTTGGTAGTTACTATATCAATGTAAGAGAATCTACATATCGCTACTATAAGTGGCAAAGGTGAAGGCGAAACTGTGAGGAAGAGGAGACAATGAGATGTACAAAGTTTCAAGACTGGTTGGCAAGAAACCTGCTGGTACCACGACAGAAAAGGAAAATTCAAATGGAAAATAAGGCATCAGGGGAAACATGATGTTTAGTTTTAAAAACAACAAATTTGAAAGGAAAACATGGGATTCAAGTGCAGGATACTTAGTGATGGAAGCATTTTGACATACACAAGTTAAATCATGAATGGAAATATTAGTCTGGAAAATACTCCAAAAGATACACAGTATAGAAGAAGAAGAAAAGAGGAAGTACACAGTGTGCTGGGGTGGGAATGATGACCAATGCAGATAGTGAAGGCTGTGTGGGTACACAGCCATGGGAGGAAGGTGAGGTCAAAATCTAGTATAGTGATTTGGGATGAAAAAGGAAAAGTTAAGTTCAAAAGGAAGACTGGATTCTCTAGTGCTCAGTGCTACATAGAGGTCAAGGAGATTAAGAAAATTTAAACGCATACATTTGCCAAATAGGTGGTTATTTGTGCCCTTTGAAGGCACAGTGATAAAGGCAAAGATTAAAATTAGGTAAATCAGAGAAAACGGAGGAAACAAGTACAATGTATCAATAATCCTTCATTAGGTTTTGTATCAAAGTTTTAGCTTCCACACAAATTCTTTAGAAGCAGGTATCAAAAATAATGATATGTTTTCCCATAAATTGGGCATAATGATGTGGAAATGAGAAGTACTCAACAAATCACTGATTTATTGATTTATCTATCCATTCAACTGAAATTTGTTAAATTCCTGCTGTATGCCTCCTACTCTTTTATGTGCTGGAGCTATAACAGTTTGGTAGGAGACAGTTAAATAACCAATTATGACACATGTGAGAGCCTTCAGCAAAAGAAAAAACACAATTCAGTCTGGAAAGGTAAGTCAATGCTTTCTCAACAAAATATTCTAAAAGATCCTTATTAAAATGATCAAAAAAGTCAACCGTACTTGAATCTTAGAAAAGATCAAAATTTTAAAAGATTGAGTTTTCTTCAAGGAAAACACTTTCCTGCAAGAATCCCAAACTTGCCTCCAAACTCCATTTCCTCTTTGACTGTCCTCAAAAGCAACTACTTTATGACATCACCAAGAAGAAAGACGGAATACATAAAACGTCTAATTCTTTGTATCAATCACAACCGGAAATCACCCATAGGTCGTGCATTTTTTCTTTAAAGTAACGTGTGCATGCCCCCCTCTCCCCCACACAAACATTGAACAGCTATGCTAAAGTTCATGTAGCAGGTAAAGCTAGTCTCTCAAACTCAGACTACAGTTCACAATAAGCTGCTGAAATGACTTTATGTGGTTTGTGATTCTCTCGTAGAAGAACTAATTTAAAAACAGGAAAGTGGGTTTGTACTGGAAATGGACAAAATTGCAAGCAGAGATAAAAATTCAAGTACTTTTCTCTTTATGATAGTTTGGAATGCAGTTTCAAAGACTCATAAATCCCTACTGGTACTGCAACTACACACAGAGACACGATCTCCCTATCCCCTTGAATGCTGAAATTTGGATAACATTCTTAGGAAATGATTCGCCGTTCTTATATTTTTCTCTAGCATTAAAATACCCATGCCCTGGCTTAGCCTAGCACAATTAAGGAAGTTAAAAGAGGGAGAGATGAGCTCTCACCCAAAATACTGCACTTAGAAAATTACTGTGGTATTATATCTACTCTTTAGAAAGCACAAGCTTCAGGCCTTTTGTAAACACTATGAACAATTCCTCTCAATCCTATAAAATTTAAAAACTATGAATAACTTCTGTTCATTCTGTAAGATAACGATAAAACATTCCTTTACTCACTTTAGACATCTGCTAATGAGTCTTTTAAGATTTATTAGGTCAGTGGGATCAAGCCCAAACTACTTGACGTGGAAGTCAATCAAACTTTGTGCAATCATTGTAATTTCACAACCAAGTGCTCCTGTCCTGTGTCTCTCTCACACACATTTTGTTGTTCCTTGCTTTTATGTTTAATTTACACTTGCTTTTTCACCTAGTCAATTCCCACCTAATTTCTCTGTATAAGCCCTGAAATTTCTTCATAAAACGTTATCAGTCTATTCCAGTGCAAATTGCATCTCTCTCCTCTGAACTTCTGAAGCACAATTAGATGCTTTTAATAACAACTAATCATGAAGTCATCTGCAGTCATAAAACAGTGGCTAACTTTCATTGAGTGGGAATTTCATATGTTCTACCTTCCTTCTTAGGCTATACCCTCCTGTTCTTCTGCTCGACATCGTCTGCTCTCCTTTTTATTTTTCTCGTCCTAAAAAGTTCTATTCAATTCTTAAGCCAGGTTTTCTTTTAAAGTTTGTTTTCTATAAAACATGCCTAAAAACACTCTCTTTTATCTCACATTATTTATTATGGTATTTAAACCACTGTTCAAATTCAAATCTGGTTATAATTGCTAAAATTATACACTTATTTATAAATTGTATAAATAAGTTACATAATAAATTTACATATACACATGCACACACACACAACATATGAACTAACTAACTTCTTGAAACTAGTTAAATAACAAACTAAAAGCAAATACCGGGGCAGGGCCAAGATGGCTAACTAGAAGCAGCAGCATTCAGAAGCTCCCATCAAAAAAACCATAAGTGTGTGAAGATTTCACCAGAAACCAAGTTATCCAGGTTCTCTCATCAGAACTGACTAGGAGGCTGGCATAACCCCCAAAAAGAAGGAAGAACAGTGTGGTGCAGTAGCCTACCCGAGAGCCACATGGGGCAGAGAGCTCCTTTCTTCCCCCAGCCAAGGGAGGCGGTGAGTGAGCATGCTACCCCGCCAGGACATCATGCTTTTTTCATGGAACTGTGCAACCCACAGATCTCAAGATCCCACTTGTGAAACCACACCACTGGGACCTAGTATCCCAATCCCAGAATGCACAGATTCTCGACAGCCTCTCAGCTGAAAGCTGCTTAAGGCTACCGAACTCCTGTGGAGAGGGGAGACCAGTACTGCAACTGTGGCTGCCTGCTGTCTAAGCCATTTGAGATCTTTGGGGGAGGGGCAGGAACAGCACCTGGGCTTGCAACTGTCTAACACTAAGCTCCTTGGGTCAGGGAAGGGTGGCATACATCTTTATAGCTTCAGGCTGCACTTTTCCTCTGCTGGAGCCAGGGAGTCTGGACAGCTGGATCCCAAAACATGTCTCCCACAGCCCAACACCCCAGCTGTGGCAGTTTGTGGCCAGGGTGCCTCTTCAGGCCTGACCCTGACTCCTCCTTCCTCGTTGGGTGGGGCTTCCCTGCAGGAACTCGTTACTCCACCCAGAGGCTCAAGGACAGAACCCAGTCTCCCTAGGCCTTAGCCTCTAAAGGGAGGGGTGGCCACAGTCTCTGCAGACCAGCAGACTTAGCTGTATTTCTCAGAACCACCAGGAGGAAAAGCTAAGTGGGTTTCCCTCCAGCAAAGCACACCTCCACCAATGGACAAAGTGCTTCGTTAAGTGCTCAACTGGGTGAGACCCTCCAATGGTTGTCAGACATCCTATACAAGAGCAATCCTACTGGCATCAGTTTGGTGCCCTTGAGGTCAGAGGTCCTAGGAAAAGGAGCAGGAACCCATCTTTGTTGTTCTGCAGCCTCCTTGAGTGACGTCTCCAGGTGCAGGAGCAAATCAGATGAATAGGGCCTGAAGTGAACCCCCAGAAAATTTCAGCAGCCCTACAGAAGAAGGACATGACCACAAAAAAAAAAAAAAAAAAAAAAAAAAAAAAAAAAAAAAAAAAAAAAAAAAAAAAAAAAAAAACAAGCAGAAACCAACAATAGCATCATCATGAAAAACAAAAAAGCCCTTACAAAACCCCATCCGAGGGTCAGCAACTTCAAAGACTGAAACTAGACACTCACAAAGATGAGGAAGAATCAATGGAAAAATGCTGAAAACCCAAAAGGCCAGAGTGCTTCTTCTCTGAATGATTGCAACGTCTTTCCAACAAGGGCACAGAAATGGACAGAGTATAAGATGGATGAATTGACAGAGGTAAGCTTCAGAAGATGGGTAATAAAAAACTATATGAGCTAAAGGAGCATGTTCAACCCATTGCAAAGAAGCTAAGAACCTTGATAAACTGTTAGAGGAATTGCTAACTAGAATAATCAGTTTAGAGAGGAACATAAACAACCTGATGGAGCTGAAAAACACAGCAGGAGAACTTCATGAAGCATACACAAGTATCAATAACCAAATTGACCAAGTGAAAGAAAGGATATCGGAGTTTGAAGACTGCCTTGATGAAATAAGGCATGTAGACAAGACTAGAGAAAAAAGAATGAAAGGAATAAACAAAGCCTCTAAGAAATATGGAACTTCATAAAAAGACTTAACTTACGATTGATTGAAGTACCAGAAGTAGATAGGGAGAATGGAAATAAGCTGAAAAACACACCTCAGGATATTATCCAGGAGAACTTCCCCAGCCTAGCAAGACAGGCCAACATGCAAATTCAGGAAATACAGAGAACACCACTAAGATATTTCATGAGATGATCAACACCAAGACACATAATCATCTGATTCTCCAAGGTCAAAATGAAAGAAAAAATGTTAAAGGCAGTCAGAGAGAAAGGCCAGGTCACCTACAAATGGAAAGCCATCAGACTGAAAGTGAACCTCTCAGCAGAAACTTTATAAGCCAGAAGAGATTGGAGGCTAATATTCAACATTCTTAAAGAATTTTCAAACCACAATTTCATATACAGCCAAACTAAGCCTCACAAATGAAGGAGAAATAAAATTCTTTCCAGACAAACAAATGCTGAGGAATTTTGATACCACCAGGCCTGCCCTACAAGAGCTCCTGAAAGAAGCACTAAATATGGAAAGGAAATCTGGTACCAGCCATTGCAAAAACACACCAAAATATAAAGGTTGATGAGACTATGAAGAAACTGCATCAACTAGGGTAGAAAATAAACAAATAGTATCATGATGACAGGATCAAATTCACATATAACAATACTATTTTTAAATGTAAGTGGGTTAACTGCCCAAATTAAAAGACACAGCGTGGCAAATTGGATGAAGAGTCAAGACCCATCAGTGGGTTGTATTCAGGAGACCCATATCACATCCAAAGACACACATAGCTCAAAGGGATAGAGGAAAATTTACCAAGCAAATGGAAAGCAAAAAAAGCAGGAGTTGCAATCCTGCTACCAAAAGAGAATTTAAACCAACAAAATTTTTTAAAAAAAAAAACAACAAAAAATAATGGTAAAGGGAACTAACTGAAAGCTAACTGTTCTAAACATATATACACCCAATACAGGATACAGAGATTCATAAAACAAGTTCTTAAAGATCTACATAGATACTTAGGCTCCCACACAATAATAGTGAGAGACTTTAACACCACACTATCAGTATTAGACAGGTCAATGAGACAGAAAATTAACAAGGATGTTGAGGACTCGAGCTCAGCTCTGGATCAAGTAGACCTAGCAGATGTTTACAGAACTATCTACCTCAAATCAATACAATATATATTCTTCTCATTGCCACATGACACTCTAAAATCTACCACATAATTGGAAGTAAAACACTCCTCAGCAAATTCAGAAGAACTGAAATCATAACAAACAATCTCTGCAACCACAGTGCAATTAAATTAGAACTCAGGATTAAGAAACTCACTTAGAACCACAAAATTACATAGAAATTGAATAACCTGCTCCTGAATGACTCCTGGGTAAATAATGAAATTAAGGCAGAAATCCAGAAGTTCTTGGAAACCAATGAGAACAAAGAGACAATGTATCAGAATTTCTGGGGTACAGCTAAAGCAGTGCTAAGAGGGAAATTTGTGGCACTAAATGCCTACATTAGAAAGCTAGAAAGATCTCAAATAGACACAGTAACATCAAAATTAAAAGAGCTAGAGAGGCAAGAGCAAACTGTTCCAAAAGCTAGCAGAAGACAAGAAATAACTAAGACGAGAAAATAATTTAAGGAGTTAGAGACATGAAAAACCCTCCAAAATCAGTGAATCCAGGAGCTGGTTGTTTGAAAAAATTAACAAAATAAACCACTAGCTAGACTAATAAAGAAGAAAAGAGGGAAGAATCAAATAGACACAATAAAAAATAATAAAGGGCATATCACCACTAACCCCACAGAAACACAAACTACCATCAGAGAATACTATAAACACCTCTATACAAATAAACTAGAAAATCTAGAAGAAATGGATAAATTCCTGACACATACACTCTCCCAAGATTAAAGGAAAAAGTTGAATTCTTTAATGGACTAATAACAAATTCTGAAATTATGGCAGTAATTAATAGCCTAGCAATCAAGAAAAGCCAAGGACCAGATGGATTAACAGCTGAATTCTACCAGAAATCCAAAGAGGAGCTGCTGTCATTCCTTCTGAACCTATTCCAAACAATTGAAAGGAGGGATTCCTCCTTAACTCATTTTATGAACCCAGCATGTTCCTGATACCAAAACCAGGAAAGACGCAACAAGAAGAGAAAAATTCAGGCCAATATCCCTGATGAACGTTGATTCAAAAATCCTCAATAAAATATACTGGCAAACCAAATCTAGCAGCACATCAAAAGCTTATCCACCACAATCAAGTCGTCCTCATCCTTGGGATGCAAGACTGGTTCAACATATGCAAATCAATAAACATAATCCATTACAAAGACAGAACCAATAAAAAAAACCATGATTATCTCAATAGATGCAGAAAAGACCTTTCATAAAATTCAACATCCCTTCATGTTAAAAACTCTCAACAAACTAGGTATTGATGGAACATTTCTCAAAATGATAAGAAATATTTATGACAGACCCACAGCCTATATCATATATAGAATTGGCAAACGCTGGAAGCATTCTCTTTGAAAACCAGCACAAGACAAGAATGCCGTCTCTTACCACTCCTATTCAACATAGTATTGAAAGTTCTGGCTGGGGCAATCAAACAAAAGAAAGAAATAAAGGATATTCAAATAAAAAGAGAGGAAATAAAATTGTCTTTGTTTGCAGATGACATGATTTTTTTCTTTCTTCTTTCTTTCTTCTTCTTTTTTTTTTTTTTTTTTTGAGACAGAGTTTCACTCTGTCACCCAGGTTGGAGTGCAGTGGTGTGACCTCTGCTCTCGGCAACCTCCACCTCTCAGGTTCAAGTGATTCTTCTGCCTCAGCTGCCTGAGTAGCTGGAATTAGAGGCACATGCCACCATGCCCAGCTGATTTTTGTATTTTTAGTAGAGAGGGTATTTCACCATGTTGTTCAGGCTGGTCTCAAACTCCTGACCTCATGATCTGCTCATCTTGGCCTATTAAAGTTCTGGGATTACAGGTGGAGACACTGTGTCCAGACAATGACATGCTTTTATATTTGGAAAACCCCTTATCTCAGTTCAAAGTCTCCTGAAACTGATAAGCAACTTCAGCAAAGTCTCAGGATACAAAATCACTGTGCAAAAATCATAAGCATTCTTTTACACCAATAATAGACAATCAGAGAGCCAAATCATGAATCAACTCCCATTCAGGATCACTGCAAAGAGAATAAAATATGTAGGAATTCAGCTAACAAGGGATGTGAAAGACCTCTTCAAGGAGAACTACAAACCACTTCTCAAGGAAATAAGAGAGGACAAACAAAAGGAAAAACATACCATCCTCATGGATAGAAAGAATCGGAATTGTGAAAATGGCCAAACTGCCCAAAGTAATTTATAGATTCCATGGTATTCTCATCAAACTACCACTGACATTGTTCACAGAATTAGGAAAAACTACTTAAAATTCTATATGGTATCAGAGAAGACCCCATATAGCCAAGCAAACTCTAAGCAAAAAGAACAAAGATGGAAGCATCATGCTACCTGACTTCAAACTATACTACAAGGCTACAATAACCAAAACAGCATAATGCTGGTACCATAACAGACATATAGACCAATATGGACATATAGACATATAGACCAATGGAACAAAACAGAGACCTCAAAAATAACACCACACATCTACAACCATCTGATCTTTGACAAACCTGACATAAACAAGCAATGAGGAAAGGATCTCCTATTCAGTAAACAGTGCTAGGAAAACTGGCTCTTCATATGCAGAAAACTGAAACTAGACCCCTTCCTGACACCTTATACAAAAATTAACTGAAGATGGAGTAAAGACTTAAATTTAAAAGCCAAAACCATAAAAGCCATAATACCATTCAGGACAATACCATTCATGGGCAAAGACTTCATGACAAAAAATGTCAAAAGCAATTGCAACAAAAACCAAAATTGACAAATGGGATCTAATTAAACTAGAGCTTCTTCACAGCAAAAGAAACTATCATCAGAGTGAGCAGGCAACCTACAGAATGGGGGAAAATTTTATAATCTACCCACCTGACAAAGGTCTAACATCCAGAATTTATAAGGAATTTAAACATATTTACAAGAAAAAACAAACCCATCAAAAATTGGGCAAAGGATAGGAAACAACACTTCTCAAAAGCAGACATTTATGTGGCCAACAAATATATAAACAAAAGCTCAACATCACTGATCATCAGAGAAATGCAAATCAAGACCACAATGAGATACCATCTTACACTAGTCAGAATGGCAATTATTTAAAAGTCAGGAAACAATAGATGCTGGTGAGGTTGTGGAGAAATAGAAATGCTTTTACACCATTGGTGGGAATGTCGTTGAACCATTGTGGAAGACAGTATGGTGATTCCTCAAGAACCTGGAACCAGAAAAACCATTTGACACAGCAATCCTATTACTAGGTATATACCCCACAAAAATACAAACCATTTTACTGTAAAGACACATGCACATGTATGATTATTCCAGCACTATTTTCAGTAAAGCAAAGACATGGAACCAATCCAAATGCCCATCAGTGATACACTGCATAAAGAGAATGTGGTATATATACACCATGGAATACTATGCAGCCATGAAACAGAATGAGATCATGTCCTTTTCAGGGACATGGATGAAGCTGAAAGTCATCATCCTCAGCAAAGTAATACAGGAACAGAAAACCAAACACTGCATATTCTCACTCATAAGTGGGAGTTGAACATTGATAACACATGGACACAGAGAGGGAAACATCACACACCAGGGTTTGTTGGGGGTTGGGGGGTGAGGGGAGAAAACTTAGAGCATGGATCAATAGGTGCAGCAAACCACCATGGCACATGTATACCTATGTAACAAACCTGTACATTCTGTACATGTAATCCCAGGTTTTTAAGAAGAAATAAAAAAAAAAAATCTATTGGCCTTACATAAAGACCATCCTATATTTTGAGAATTCAAATACAAATCTTATATTTGGATTGTAATGCTCCCTATTTTAAAATCACATCCTCCATGAGATGAAGGAAAGAAATATTTCTTAGGGACT
Source organism: Plecturocebus donacophilus (assembly GCA_004027715.1). Lineage (NCBI taxonomy): Eukaryota > Metazoa > Chordata > Mammalia > Primates > Pitheciidae > Plecturocebus > Plecturocebus donacophilus. Next base: position 55,077 of record PVKP010009685.1, read on the forward strand.
CTATGTCTTAACAAACCATGGATCTCCTAAACAAAATCCTCCACTCAGAAATAAAACTTGGAAACCTTCTAACCACAGGATGATACTTTTCCCCTCAAACCAGTGCTAAGATTAATCTGTCTCTCCATTCTATTTAATAACTGAGCCTTGTTTAGGGTTTTTTTTTTTAGAGGCAGGTAGTTTTCTTTCAGAACAATGTGCTACAGAGATAACACACCTAGATTTATAAGAGGGAATAAATCTTGACAAAACAGTATACAGCAATTTAATTAACCTGCTTCAGGGTAACCTAAAGTAACTGCAGGAATGCTATCACTTTAGCTAAGGGTATAAGGTTTGAGGCTAACTTTATTATCTGAGGGTAAATGCATCAATATTAAATAGTCCTTTGGTAACTACATTTAATACAAACTTAGCCAGCAAAGTTTCTGAGTAATAATTGAAAATGGAAAAACCATTTAGTAATAGTAAATATAATATTCTGAAAACCCAAATCAGTATACTTTCAGCCTTTGTTATTTGACTTAATATATTAAAGATAAGAGTAAGAAATGAGGAGTACAAGTTTATAATAAATTAAAAGTCACTAAGTGTCATATTAAGAAAGGTAAGTTTGATTGGGTATAGATAGACCAAATTATTTGTCTAGAGACATTGTTGCTTTTCTTCATGACTAGAAATAGCTATTTTTAAAAAGTCAACCCTGAAGAGGAATAGGGAATTCTGCAAAATGAATTATGAATTCATTTGTATGTGTATTTTATCATTCCAGGTGCAGGGGCTGTCAACTTTCAGTGTTCCAACACATCCATTCTGTCAGGTAAGTTCATACAGACTCATGAATGAACACTGACCTCCCTAACCAGCTTCATCATATTGTGTGTCCCTTGAGGTTTACCAGAATCAAAACTACTCCTATTGTCAACACCCTTCTATCCCACTCCAACCCCATTCCTCAACTGTATTTACTTTTAAGATACTAGGTTTTCATTTAAATATTTCTTTGTAATAGCAACAAAGTTTGATGATTACCATACATGCAAATATTTCTCTTGAACTTCTGACCTCAGGTGATCCACTCGCCTTGGCTTCCAAAGTGCTTGGATTACAGGCGTGAGCCACCGTGCCCTTGGCTTCCAAAGTGCTTGGATTACAGGCGTGAGCCACCGTGCCCAGCCTGATGCAAATATTTCTCTTACCCGTCATTTCATCTGTTTCTCCTAACAACACTCTAAGTTCATTCTCATCTCACCTTTAAAGACACATGTAGACTAATAAATGCATACAGCAAAGGAGTGGAAAAAAATATTCCATACAAACAAAAACCAAAAGTGAGCAGAAGTAGCTCTATTTATATCAGATAAAATAGATTTTAAATTAAAAACAGTAAAAGCAGAAAGAGGGTCAATGCAGCAAGAGAATGTAACAATTGTAAATATATTTGCACCCAATACTAAAGCAGTCAGATTCATAAAACAAATATTGTCAGACCTAAACAGAGAGACAAAAAGCAGTACAATAATAGTTGAGGACTTAAACACCCTACTCACATCAGTAAACGTATCACCTAAATAGAAAACTGACAAAGAAACATTGGCTTTAGCAGCATAAACTTGGGTCATTTTTTTAAAAAATCCATTCAGCCAATGTATATCTTTTAAGTGAATCATTTAATCTACTTATGTTCAAGCTTAATATTAATATGTGAGATTTTGTTCCTTTTCTTATTGTTAATTATTTCCTAGTTGTTTCACGGATCCTTTTTTTTTTCCTTTGTTGTTGTTTGATGGAATTCTGTAGTGTTGCCATTTTATTCCTCTCTATTCCTTTTTCTGTGGAATTGCTTTACCAGTGAGCTTGATGCTTTGTGCATTTTCATGATGGTGAACATTGTCCTTTCACCTCCAAGATTAGGACTCCTTTAAGCATTTCTTATAGGGGTTGTCCAGTGGTGATTAATTCCCTCAGCATTTGCTTGTCTGGAAAATATTTTATTACTCCGTAATTTATAAGAATCAATCTTTCTGGGTATACTGTTTTTGATTGGCAGGGTTTTTTTCTTTCAGAACTTTGAATATGTCATCTCTTTATCTTCAGGTAAAGTTTCTGCTGAGATGTCCAAATTAGTCATATGGTGTTTCTTTTATAAGTGATGACATTTTTGTCTTACTGTGTTTGAATTTGATCTTTCACTTTGACTTTAGACAGTCTGATTACAATGTGCTATGGCAAAGACCTTTTTGCATTGTATTTGGGGATTGCCGGGCCTCCTGGGTCTGGATGTCTAAATCTCTTGCTAGCATTGGGAAGTTTTTATCTACCATTTTGGTCATCCCAATGAACACAGATTTAAAAAATCTCCTCAATAAAATGGTAGCAAACTGAGTCAACCAGCATATTGGAATTTTTATGAGGAATGTAAATAAATAAACATGAGATATCACAAAAATAAAATGAATAAAAATGATATGATCATCTCAATAGATGCAGAAAAAGCTTTTAATAAAATTCAGACTACTTCATGATAAGAACGCTTAACAACTTAGGCATAGAAAGAACATGCCTCAATATAATAATAAAGGTTATATAAAACAAACCCACAGTTAACATCATACTGAATAGGGAAAAGTTGAAAGCCTTTCCTCTAAGAACTGGAACAAGAATGTCCACTTTGATCATCCCTATTCAACATAGTACTGAAAGCTCTAGCCAGAGCAATCAGGCAAGAGAGGAATAAAAGGCATTGAAATTAAAAAGGAGAAAGTCAAATTTTCTCTCTTTGCTAATGATGTAATTTTATATTTAGAAAAACCTAAAGAATCCATCAAAAATCTCTTAAGTTTGATAAATTCAGTAAAGTTGAAAAATATGAAATCAACGTCCATAAATCAGTAGCATTGCTATATACTGATAATGGTCTAGCTGAGAAAGCAAGCAAGAAGGCAGTCCCATTTATAATAGCTACAAGAAACAAAATGTCAGGAGTGAATTTAATGAAGGAAGTAAAAACCTCTACAAGAAAAGCTACAAAACACTGATGAAAGTTCTGGCAGATGACACAAACAAATTATAACACATGTTCATGAATTAGAATTAATTATCATTAAAAACTACCCAAAGCAATATACAGAGTCAATGCAATCTCTATCAAAGTACAAACATCATTTTTCACAGAAATAGAAAAATAAATCCAAAAATTCATGTGGAACTAAAAAAGAGCCTGAAATGGTTTGGTTGTGTGCCTACCAAACTCTCATCTTGAATTATAGCTCCCATAATTCCCACATGATGTGGAAGAACTTAGTGGGAGATCATTGCATCATGGGGGCAGTTTCCTCCATACTGTTCTCTTGATAGTGATAAGTCTCATGAGATGTGATGTTTTTATAAGGGGTTTCCGCTTGCACTTGGTCCTCATTCTCTCTTGGTTGCTGCCATGTAAGACATGCTTTTCACCTTCCGCCATGATTGTGAGCCCTCCCTAGCCATATGGAACTGAGAATCCATTAAACCTCACTTTCTTTATAAATTATCCAGTCTCAGGTATGCCTTTATTAGCAGCATGGACAGACTATACAGTACGTTGTTACTGAGAGTGGAGTGCTACTGTAAAGATACTCGAAAATTTGGAGAAACTTTGGAACTGGGTAACAGGTAGAGGCTAGAACACTTTGTGGTCTCAGAATAAGATAGGAATATGTGGGAGAGTATGGTGCTTCATAGAGACTTGTTGAATGGCTTTGACTAAAATGCTGATAATACGGACAATAAAATCCAGGCTGAGGTGGTCTCAGATAGAGATGAGGAACTTCTTGGAAACCGGAGTAAAAGTGACCCTTGCAATACTTTAGCAAAGAGACTTGGGGCATTTTGTCTCTGCCTTAGAGATTTCTGAAACTTTGGACTTGAAGGACTTGATTTAGGGATTGATTTTTAAGCAGCAAAGCATTCAAAAGTTGACTTAGGTGCTGTTAAAAACATTCAGTTTTAAAAGGGAAACAGGGCATAAAAATTTGGAAAATTTTCAGTCTGATGATGCAATAGAAAATAAAATCCAATTTTTTGAGGAGAAATTCAAGACAGCTGCAGAAAATTGCAAAAATAGCAGGGAGCCAAATGTTAATCACCAAGACAATAGGAAAAATGTTTACAGGGCATATCAGAGACCTTTGCAGCAGCCCCTCCCATCACAGGCCCTGAGGCCTGGGAGAGAAAAATGGTTTCATGGACTAGGCCAAGGGTCCCCCTACTGTGTGCAGCCTAAGAACTTGGCGCCTTGCTTCTCAGCCACTCTAGCCATGGGGAAAAGGGTCAAGGGAATGTAGGAGAAATGTTTATTACTTAAGTGTTACTCTAGTAAAACTGTGAATGATAACTACATACATGTATTACTCCCTAGGCTAGTGTAATTTACTAAGAATATTTTTTATAATAGAGTTTTAATTTTGCTTCAGATTCCATAATCTATTGAGTGGTGACGGACTACTTCACATAGTGTTATATTTTATATTGAATATTCACATTTTTCAAAGTTTATGGACTATGTAGATCTGATGGAACTAATCATTTAACTTCTCTAACTAGGTAGCTCATTCTTACGTTTAACAATCTCAAGTATGATATGATTAGAAACACCTACTGAGCCATAAAGTCAAATAGATGCCTGAGTCTTTCAACATATATGTTCGAATATACCTTCAAACACTTTTATATATGATCGCCTCCAATAATACCCCCGATGCAACCTGAAAATGTTCAAATCTAGAAGAAATGCAAGGTGAAATAGTTTAGAAAACTAAATCACCACTTGGTTTATTGTTGATGTTGTTAACTGCACAGGAAATGTTGCATGGAATTCATGCTATGAAGCACTGAAAAAAAAATCACCAGAATTGAGGGAAAAGAGTGGGCATTCAGGTCAGTCATCTAGATTGTAATGGCTGTTTGGGAAATATTTTCATGCTATCCAGCAGAAAATACAGGTCCAATATGAAATAAAACTCTTGGAAACACATTGGAATAATGAGTGAGACAAATTCACATACATAGCAGAGGAAGCACTTGAAGCACAGATCTGCTGAATTTGCTTCACTTTGTATTTATCTACCAAAGTGCAAGCACTAAAGAGAATCAGTGTTTTCAATATACCATTTAAATGTTTTAAGGAACAATAAGTGAGAAAATCTGACTAATCAGTTTCATTCTTCTTTCCACTTTTAAAGAAAATAAAACCTTTAAATTATGGTGAGAAAAACAGATGCTTGTGATTAAAACCACCTTTGCAAAAATTATAGCAGTGAGAAAATTATAGCAGTGAAAGAAATCTGACCTTATCGACTTAATCTTGACTATAATTGCCAGACAGTCCTTGTTCATTCCTGGGCATGGTCCAAACTAACTTTGGGAGAAATTTAATGATTGTTTAAATAATAATATCCCTTCTCAAAAAACTAAACTGTCTCTGTAAAATTAATGAAAGCCCACCATGGTAGGAGGTTCAGAGGTACCTGAATTCATAAACAATTACCAACTACGATTCCAGAGATCACGAGATTTGCCACTTCCCCAATTACTCCTCCAAATAACATCACCATGGTAGAACCTACAATTGGCATTTTGAGATGTCTTTTCAGACTTTTGCATTTATAATGACCATATGGCCCCACTCAGACTAGTGACTCTTGTGGCCCCCACCCAGATTCAGACTTGGCCCAGGAGGACTGTTTTCCATACCCCTATTCCATCCCTAATCAATCCATTCCGTAGCCCATTGCCAGCCAAACTATCCTTGAAGAACCTTGGCTTCCAAATTGTAGGGGAGGTTGATTTGAGTAATAACTGAACTCTGGTCTCCTGTTTAGTGAGCTCCACATCTTGATAGACGTATTAAAATAACATCTAGGGAGTTAAGCAAGATGGCCAAATAAAAAAAGCTCCAGTCTACAGCTTCCAGTGAGACAAACACAAAAGGCAGGTGATTTCTGCATTTTCAACGAGGTACCTGGTTCATCTCATTGGGACTGGTTAGGCAGTGGATGCAGCCCATGGAGGGTGAGCAGAAGCAGGGTGGGGCATTGCCTTACCCAGGAAGTGCAAGGGGCCGGGGATCTCCCTTCCCTAGCCAAGGGAAGCTGTAAGGAACTGTGCTATCTGGCCCAGATACTATGCTTTTCCTGTGGTTTTTGCAACCTGCAGACCAGGATATTCCTTCATATGCCTACATCTTCAGGGCCCTGGGTTTCAAGCACAAAACTGGGTGGCAGTTTGAGCAGACAAAGAGATAGCTGCAGGAATTTATTTTGTATCCCAGTGTCCCCTGGAACCCCAGTGAGAAAGAATCATTCACTCCCCTGGAAAGGGGGCAGAAGCCAGATAACCAAGTGGTCTCTCAGCAGGTCCCATTCTCACAAAGCCTAGCAAGCTAAGAACCACTGGCTTGAAATTATTGCTGCCAGCACAGTAGTCTGAAGTCAACCTGAAATGATTGGGATTGGTGAGGGGAAGGACTTCTGCCATTACTGGGGCTTGAGTAGGTGGCTTTCCCCTCACAGTGTTGAGGGACCTGGGAAGTTCAGACTTGGCGACTCACTGCATGGTGGTAAAGCAGTTGTGGCCAGACTGCCTCTCTAGATTCCTCCTCACTGGGCAGGGCATCTCTGAAAGAAAGGCAGCAGCCCCAGTGAGGGGCTTATGGATAAAACTCCCATCTTCCTTAAACAGAGAACCTGGGGGAAGGGGTTGCTATGGGCACAGTTTCAGCAAATTTAAACATTTCTGCCTACCAGTTCTGCAGAGAACAGTGAACCTCCCAGCACAGCACTCCAGTCTGCTAAGGAACAGACTGCCTCCTCAAGTGGGTCTCTGACCTCCATGCCTCCTGACTGGGAGACACCTCCCAACAAGGGTTGACAGACACCTCATACAGGAGAGCTCCAGCTGGCATCAGGTGGATGACCCTCTGGGATGCAGATTCCAGAGGTAGGAGCAGGCAGCAATCTTTGCTGTTCTATAGCCTCCTCTGGTGATACCTAGGCAAACAGATCCTGGAGTAGAACTCCAGAAAACTCCAGCTGATCTGCAGAAGAGGGACATGACTGCTAGAAGTGGAACTAACAAACAGAAAGGAATAACATCAACATCAACAAAAAGGAGACCCACACCAAAGCCCATCCAAAGGTCATCAACATCAAAGACTAAAGGTAGATAAATCCATGAAGATGAGGAAAAACAAGCACAAAAATGTTGAAAATTCCAAAAACCAGAATGTCTCTTTTCCTCCAAATGATTGCAATTCCTCTCTAACAAGCACACAGAATTGGACAAAGAATGAATTCGATGAATTGACAGAAGTATGCTTCAGAAGGTGAGTAATAACAAACTCCTCTGAGTGAAAGAAGCATGTTCTAACCCAATGCAAGAAAGCTAAGAAACTTGATAAAAGGTTACGGGAACTGCTAACTAGAATAACCAGTTTAGAGAAGAACATAAATAACCCGATAGAGCTGAAAAACACAGCACAAGAACATTGTGAAGCATGCACAAGAACATTGTGAAGCATACACAAGTATCAATAGCTAAATCAATCAAACAAAAGAAAGGGTATCAGAGACTGAAGATTAACTTAAAGAAATAAAGCATGAAGCAAGATTAGAGAAAAAGAAATGAAAAGGAATAAACATAGCCTCCAAGAAATTTGGGACTTTGTGAAAAGACCAAATCTATGATTGATGTACCTCAAAGTGATGCAACATATGGAACTAAGTTGAAAAACACACTTCAGGATATTATGCAGGAGAATTTCCCCAAACTAGCAAGACAGGCCAACATTTAAATTCAGGAAATACAGAGAAGACCACTAAGATATTCCTCGAGAAGAGCAACCTCAAGACATATAATTGTCAGATTCTTCAAGGTTGAAATGAAGGAAAAAATGTTAAGGGTCACCAGAGAGAAAGGTCAGGTTGCCTATAAAGAGAAGCCCATCAGACTAACAGTGGATCTCTCTGCAGAAACCCTATAAGCCAGATGAGAGTGGGGGCCAATAGTCAAAATTCTTAAAGAATTTTCAACCCAGAATTTCATATCCAGCCAAACTAAGTTACATAAGCAAAAGAGAAATAAAATCCTTTACAGACAAGCAAATGCTGAGGGATTTTGTCACCACCAGCCCTGCCTTACAGAAGCTCCTGAAGAAAGCACTAAATAAAAAAAAAAAAAAAAAAAAAAAAAAAAAAAAAACAAAACAAAAAAAAAACCAGTACCAGCCACTGTAAAAACATTCCAAAATATAAAGACCAACAACACTATGAAGAAACTGCATCAACTAATGTACAAAATAATCAGCTAGCACCATGATAACATCAAATTCACACATAACAATATTAACCTTAAATATAAATGGGCTAAATGCCCCAATTAAAAGACACAGACTGGCAAATTAGGTAAAGAATCAAGACCCAATGCTGTGCTGTGTTCAGGAGAACCATCTCATGTGCAAAAACACACATAGGCCCCAAATAAAGGGATGAAGGAATATTTACTGAGCAAATGGAAAGCAAAAAAAAAGCAGAAGTTGCAATCCTAGTCTCTGATAAAACAGACTTTAAACAAACAAAGATCAAAAAAGACATTACATAATGGTAAAGAGATCAATGCAACAAGAAGTGCTATCCTAAATATATATATACACCCAATACAGGAGCCCCCAGATTCATAAAACAAGTTCTTAGAGATATACAAAGAAATTTAAACTCCCACACAATAATAGTGGCAGACTTTAACACCCCACCATCAATATTAGACAGATCAACAAGACAAAAAATTAACAAGGATATTCAGGACATGAACTAACCTCTGAACCAAGCAGATCTAACAGATACCTCCAGAACTTTCCACAAAAACAACAGAATATACATTCTTCTCAGCACCACATAGTACTTATTCTAAAATCAACCACAGAATTGGAAGTAAAACATACCTCGGCAAATGCAAAAGAATGGAAATTATAATAAACATTCTCAACCCACAGTGCAATCAAATTAGAAATCAGGATTAAGAAATTCACTCAAAACTGCACAACTATATGGAAACTAAACAACCTGCTTCTAAATGACTACTTGGTAAATAACAAAATTAAGGCAGAAATGAATAAGGTCTTTGAAACCAATGAGAACAAAGACACCAGAATCTCTGGGACACAGTTAAAGCAGTGTTAAGAGGGAAATTTATAGCATTAAATGCCAACATAGAAAGTGGGAAAGATCTAAAATTGACAGCCTAACATCACAATTAAAAGAACTAGAAAAACAAGAGCAAACAAATTCAAAAGCTAGTAGAAGACAAGAAATAACTAAGATCAGAACTGAAGGAGATAGAGACATGAAAAACTCTTCAGAAAATCAATGAATCCAGAGCTGGCTTTTTGAATATATTAACAAAATAGGCAGACCACTAGCCAGATGCCAGACTAATAAAGAAGAAAACAGGGAAGAATTGAGTAGACACAATAAAAAATAATAAAAGGGATATCACCACTGATCCCACAGAAATACAAACTACCATTGGATAATACTATAAACACCTCTATGCAAATAAACTAGAAAATCAAGAAGAAATCGATATATTCCTAGACACATACACCACCCACACCACCCACCAAGACTAAACCAGGAAGAAGCTGAATCCCTGGATAGACCAATAACAACGTCTGAAATTGAGGCATAACTAGTAGCCTACCAACCAAAAAAAAGCTCAGGGTCAGATGAATTCACAGCTGAATTCTACCAGAGGTACAAAAAGGAGCTGGTACCATTCCTTCTGAAACTATTCCAAACAACAAATACAAAGAGAGTCCTTCCTAACTCATTTTATGACGCCAGCATCAACCTGATACCAAAACCTGTCAGAGACACAACAAAAACAGACAATTTCAGGCCAATATCCCTGATGAACGTGATGAGAAAATCCTTGATAAAATAATGGCAAAACAAATCCAGCAGCACATCAAAAAGCTTATCCACCAGGATGAAGTCAGCTTCAACATATGCAAATCAATAAACATAATCACATAACAGAACCAATGACAAAAACCACATGATTATTTCAATAGATGCAGAAACAGCCTTTGATACAATTCAGCATCCCTTCATCTTAAAAACTCTCAATAAACTTGATATTGATGGAACATATCTTAAAATAATAAGAGCTATTTATGACAAACCCACAGCCAATATCATACTGAATGGGTAAAAGCTGGAAGCTTTTCCTTTGAAAACCAGCACAAAACAAGGATACCCTCTCTCACCACTCCTATTCAACATAGCATTGGAATTTCTGGCCAGGGCAATCAGGCAAGAGAAAGAAAAGGGTATTCAAATAAAAACAGAGGAAGTCAAATTGTCTCTGTTTTCAGATTACATGATTGTATATTTAGAAGACCCCATTGTCTTAGCCCAGAAACTCCTTAAGCTGATAAGCAACTTCAGCAAAGTCTCAGGATACAAAATCAATTTGCAAAAATCACAAGCATTCTTATACACCAATAATAGACAGAGAGCTAAATCATGAGTGAACTCCCATTCACAATGGCTACAAAGAGAATAAAATACCTAGGAATGCAACTTACAAGGGATGTGAAGGACCTCTGCAAAGAGAATTACAAACCACTGCCCAAGGAAATAAAAGAGATAACACAAACAAATGGAAAAACATTCCATTCTCATGGATAGAAATAATCAATATTGTGAAAATGGCCATACTGCCAAAGTAATTTATAGATTCAATGCTATTCCCATCAAGCTACCATTGACATTCTTCACAGAACTAGAAAAAACTACCTATAATTTTATATTCAACCAAAAAAGAGCCCACATAGCCAAGATAATCTGAAGCAAAAATATCAAAGCTGGCGGGATCACGCTACCTGACTTCAAGCTATACTACAAGGCCACAGTAACCAAAACAGCATGGTACTGGGACCCAAACTGTTATATAGACCAATTGAACAGAACAGAGGCCTCACAAACAACCCCACACATCTACAACCATCTGATCCTCAACAAACCTGACAAAAAACAAGCAATGGGAAGTGACTCCCTATTTAATAAATTGTGCTGGGAGAACTGACTCTGGACCCCTTCCTCACACCTTATACAAAAACAAACTCAAAATGGATTAGACTTGACCTTAAAAACGTAAAACAATAAAAACTCTAGAAGAAAACCTAGACAATACCATTCAGGACATAGGCATAGGCAAAGACTTCATTACTAAAACAACAAAAGCAATGGTAACAAAAGCCAAAATTGACAAATAGACTCATAACACTAAAGAGCTTCTGCACAGCAAAAGAAACTATCATCAGAGTGAACAGGCAACCTACAAAATGGGAGAAAACTTTTGCAATCTATCCATCTGACAAAGGTCTCATATCCAAAATCTACAAGGAACCTAAACAAATGCACAAGAGAAAAACAACCCCATCAAAACGTGGGCAAAGGATATGAACAGACACTTCTCAAAGAAGACATTTATGTGGCCAAGAAACATATGAAAACAAAGCTCATCATCACTGGTCATAGAGAAATGCGAATCAAAACCACAATGAGATACCATCTCATGCCAGTTAAAATGGCAATCATTAAAAAGTCAAGAAAAAAACAGATGCTGGAGAGGATGTAGAGAAATAGAAATGCTTTTACACCATTAGTGGGAGTGTAAATTAGTTCAACCATTGTTGAAGACAGTGTGGCGAATCATCAAGAATCTAGAACCGGAAATCTTATTTGACCCAGCAATCTCAATACTGGGTATATATCCAAAGGATTATAAATCACTGTACTATAAAGACACATGCACACATGTGTTTATTGTAGCACTATGTACAATAGCAAAGACTTGGAACCAACCCAAATACCCATCAATGACAGACTGGATAAAGAAAATGTGGCACATATACACCATGGAATACTATGCAGTCATATAAAAGAATGAGTTCATGTACTTTGCTGGGACATGGATGAAGCCAGAAACCATCATTCTCAGCAAACTAACACAAGAACAGAAAACCAAACACTGCATGTTCTCACTCATAAGTGGGAGTTGAACAATGAGAATACATGGAACAGGGAGGAGAACATCACACACTGGGGCCTCTTGGGGATTTGGGGGCAAAGAGAGGGAAAGCATTAGGACAAATACCTAATGCATGCGGGGATTAAAACCTAGATGACAGGTTGGTGGGTGCAGCAAACCACCAGGGCACATGCATACCTATGTAACAAACCTGCACATTCTGCACATGTATCCCAGAACTTAAAGTATAACAAAAATTTTAAAAAGAAAGTTGATACCATTTAAATAAAGCTTTAAACAGGCAAGGCTAAACTTTGATAATAAAAATATAAAGGGTACTTTTTGATGAGTAGTGATTAAAACAAAAAGCCAGAAAAGTGTTTTCCTCTGGTG